>JBAMNC010000366.1:2232500-2435670 GCA_037902135.1 Cetoscarus ocellatus
AGCTGCTGTAGACAGATGTGTGATCAGGTAATAAAATATAATGCTTGACAGAAGCACTAATGTTTGTTTATCCCGTATGAACAGGAACAAGGATTATTTTGAATGGTTTAAATATTTAAATAAAATGTTTAAGATGAATTACCATGATTGATGTACCATGAAACCATCCTGGCGATTTCACTCACGGCACAAAGACTGATCCGTCTGATTTTTTTAAAGGGGCTAAACTGTTGGAGAGAAACTGTAAAGGAATAATCCCAAATCTTCTGTGCAGCTTCCTATTAAAACAACCTCCACCCTCCTCCTCCTCCTGCTCCCTCCTTTCAGCTTTAATGTGACGGAGGTGGGCTTTAATGTTGTGGAGTAATTGGGTAGGAGAGGGAGAGGCTGTTTGGGAGGAGGAGGAGGAGGAGGAAGGGTCACGGTCAGGTTCCTCATGGAGGTTATTCTGCATCTGTCTCTTAGCAACCGCAGACCGCTCTTTGTACAGTCCTTGAGTTGATTGGTGCTTTTTTTTTTTTTTTCATACCTCCTTGGTTGCTGAAATGTTTAGTGAGGGGGGCTCCTCCTCCTCAGCAGACAAACGGACGGACAGACAGATAGACAGGCTCCCTCTCATATTCACAACGCTTTTTAGGAGTGAGGAGTGGCTGAGGTGTAGATCAGACTGTAGGTGGGCTTTTAGCCACAAACGACGACAGAAAAGAGAAAAAAATAGATCAATAACACTTCATCATAACTGAATATTATTAATACATGAATAAAGCAAAAGTAAATACCTATTTAGAGAGTAACCCATAATGAATACATTTATGTCACTATGCTTTATTGTTGCATTAAAGATCCTTGAAGAAAACTTCTTTCACCATTGATGAAGCATAATTAAGTCAAACACCATTTACTAATGGGTTGTAATATTCTATTGATGCATGTGTAAAGAGTGAGTGTTAGGGTCAAACCTGATTTTAAACCTTTTAAGAGGGGCCAAAGAACCCCTTACCCTTGCAATTTCAAGCCATTTTCTACTATTTTTGGTCCACTTGATAAAATTAATAATTAATGTAAATGCATGTAAAACCCTAACACATCCAAGCAAAATCATGTTAAAGACATATTTATTTCAGGACAGCCTGGTCTATTTGAATATTTAAGCTGTAACCATGTCAGATGAATGTGTTGAAAGCTGCGTGACCGTGACGTTTAAACAAAAAAATGAAAATTAATTTAAAATCTTACAAAGCTTTAAACAAATCATAAATGGATCAATAAAGAACAAGCCTCTTTGTATCTAAATAGTGTTCCTCAGGTCTTGGACATCAGGAGAAAATGCAAAAAAAAATCACAGCAAACACATCTTCCTAACTTTGAACGGCCTGACAGACTGGAAAGTTGCTTAAAATGTCTCGTACTGTCCAAAAGTATATATAGTCTCCTGCCTTTTCAGTGCATTTCAGGATCCAGCCCCCAAAGATATACTTACAAAGCAGAACTGCGGGGAAACCATTACCAATGGATCCTTTGGGAAAATGTGCTCTATCAATGCATGTCATTGTTTGTTAGAATTTAAGATATTCCACTATTCGAACTCTATATTACTCAAAATAGTCCTAGATATCCTTCAAATTGTGAAAATTCAATTTAACAGATCCAACATCATCTCACAGCTGTGCTTTGTGTCCCAACTTGCAAAATTTCTGGACTGCGATTTTCAGCTTCCTTTCAAAAATAATGAGAGGTGAGTAAAACCAGATCCAGTACAGATCATTCTTGGAGTTTAAAAGGGGTTGAAATGCTTACAAAATGCACAGAAATACCTCCAATCTTACAGTTTTCTCACCACCAAAAACTCATACTTCTGTTTTGGAAGACAAAAAGACAAAAAGACCTCCCGTTAAACTTTCATGAAATGAGTGAACAGAGACACTTTATTTAGAGAGAATAAGATTCATTCTTCCAAACAAATGAGAGAATAGTTTGTTCTTTTATTCTCCATTTGTGTTGTAAATAAGTTTTTGTTTTTCTTTTCATTAAGGGATAGTTCAGGTTTTTGAAGTGGGGTTGTATGAGCTCCATATGGCCACGAAGTACATTAGATGCAGTAGAAAGTTCTCTCCTCTTCCTCAGTAAGCCACAATTTGAACTAGCTGCAAAAAAGGGAAGTAATGTACCAAACACAAAGGGTGTTTTCTCCACCTACAAGAACTCCCATCAAAAAATCAATCACAGTTTAAGAGTACGCTACCTAGAAATTTCTTTGAGTGCATTAACTTTTCAGAAAAATAAAGTTTATCTGGTACTCACTGACTCACATTAGCGCTGTGCGGAGGAACATGTGACGTTAGTCGGTTACTTCCAGATAAACTTTATTTTCCTGAAAAGTTGATGCACTCAAAAAAATTTCTAGGTAGCGTACTCTTAAACTGTGGTATTATTTTTTGATGGGAATTCTTGTAGGTGGAGAAAATACCCTCTGTTCTTGGTACAATACTTCCCTGTTTGTGGCTAGTTCTGCGTAACAGACTCTTACAGACTGTGGCTTACTGAGGGAGAGGAGAGAACGCTTTACTACATCTGATGTACTTAGTGGCCATATGGAGCTCATACAACCCCACTTCAAAAATACTGAACTATCCCTTTAAAAATATAGCCTGTGCCTGAGGGCATCCTGACTTTGCCTTTGGTTTTAGTTGATTATTGAAAAAATAAAAAATTGAAATGTTTATGGCAGCACAGTAAAGAAGGTTGTTGGTTCAATCCCCGAGTCTTTCAAGGCCTTTCTGTGTGGAGTTTGCATATCCTCCCTGTGCATGTGTGGGTTTTCTCCGGGCACTCCAGCTTCTTCCCACAGACCAAAAACATGCTCATCGGGTTGACTGGTGACTCCAAATTGCTCTTAGATTTAAGTGTGAGTGTGAATGGTTGTCTGTTTCTCTATGTGGCCCTGCAATTGGCTGGCGACTGGTTCAGGGTGTACCCTGCCTGTCGCCCAACGTCATCTGGGATAGGCTCCATGCCCCTGTGACCCTGGAAGGGATCAGTGGTAGATAATGGCTGGATGGATTAAATGTTTTTAGCAAACCTATGTGATTATTCTGTCCTGTAATAAACATACCAGTTTAAACGTATTCCTCCAGACATTTTCAAGCTACATGTGGTTTTCTGTGTCATTCATGGATAAATTTTTTGTCTCATATGTCACAAAGAGCCACATCCTTTTTAATCTTTTGGGAACTTACTGATAACTTTCTAGCCTCTTGGTGACCCTTGGCCGCCCCTGATTGGAAACTTCTGTCAAGAAAACAAGAGAACAAGAAATGGGGCACATCTGATCAGTCAGTAGACTGACAGGGAGCTGCCGCTCTCTCTAAGGTCAAAGTGAAAGTCTAATAACAACACTGATACAATGTTCAACAAGATGATGGGATAAAAAAATCACTAATAACAGACTTATCACTGTAGAGCCACAAATACAGCATTCCAGAAAACAACACTGCACTTCATGACTGAATATAAATCTTTTTGAGAGGACATATTTGACCTGGAGGCCTTCACGGATTGACAAAAGGTGGAGCTTACAAACACATCTGGACCCATAAAGACCAGTTTTGTGGTTCCAGGGATGTTAGAAATCAATGTGAGTGTTATCATGTGAAGGCCACAGTGATCCCGTGGAGGTGGAAGCATTGAATTCAAACACAGCCTCCCTAAAATAATAACAACATGTGGCAAACTCCCCACTAGATTTCTTTATAATGACAAAAATTGTTAGTCTGATACTTTAGCGAGAAAAAAGCTAAATCCTGACTGAAATTCTTTAATGGCAGAACTATTTGGTGCAATAGACTTAAAAGAGTGTGCAATAACACAGATCCAGCCACTATTTTTATATTTCTAAATTTCAGAGGGGGCAGTGCAAGTTCATTTACAGATCCAGACACTTCAGTTTTCCCCTCCAAGCCAGCTGCCTTCCAACTTCCAGTCAATCACCAGCCACTGGAAGCCCCACATCTCTCTGATGTTGTTGTGCCTTAAAGCCATTGAAAACAGTGCTTCCCTCACGAGATTACAAGGCCTCAACCTTTTTCTTGGACGGTAAAGTAGCTGCAAAATCAACAGAGAGCACACTTGACACCACAAATTTACACGATCATGGCCTAAACTTTACAAGTTACTATTGTCAGGGTTGGCAGGCCCTGTCAGAGACCTGCTAGGGACCAGTCAAAACTCTTTCAGGGAAAGTGGGGAAGTTTTAAGTGTCTGCATCTGTTCATCATCATACAGCAAGGTAAACAAGCCAGATTACAGCCACTGGCTGATCTCCATCTGTTGTCCCTAACAGATGTTCCCTGAGAAGGAAGAGCTGAAAGAAACATTTATAAAAATTACATCCAAAGAAAGAACAAAACTAAACAATCTGAAAATTAATATATAGATGCAGATACAGTGATGGATGTGATTCCAATAGATTTTAGGCACCACCCCAGAGAGGTGAGGGGCTTCCAGAGGCTGGAAGGTGGCTGGTAATAGGCAGGAAGTTGGAAGGCAGCCGGCTGGGAGGGGAAAATTAAAGTGGCTGGATCTGTACATGAATTCACACTGTCCTCTCTGAAATAAAGAAAAAAATATATAATTCTGTGTCAGGATGTGTGGAAATCAATTCCTTTTACTAATAAATGGCAAAAAAAAAACCAGGGGTTAACGTAAACGATTTTGGTGAAAAATGATGGGTTTTAAATCCCTGACTTTACAAAAATATAAAACACAGTTTAAAGAGGGAAAAAGAGGAAGTTAATTGGTTAATTGTATTTAACATCCTGCTTACAGGGCAATGTAAACTATAATGCAAATGCTGTTTGATACATGGAACAACGATCTTAATTTTGTAGACGCCAGTACAAAATCGGGAAAAATATCAGTTTATCTCACCAATGGCATTACGGCCAATGAAAATCTGCAATTCATACGACATAAAGTGATGACTGGAATTTACTACACAAGAGATAAAATAGCATTTTACAGAAACTCCTCTGCTCTGTGTAAATTCTGGATGCTCTGGTTCTCTTCTGCACTCTTTCTGTCTTTTTGAAAAGTGAACAGAGTATAAAAATTATATCCAAAGTTGTCCATTGCATGCAAGACCAATAGCCAGATCTCCACCGAGTTTGTATTTTCCAGTAAGCTGAGAAAACCTGTTACCCCTGTAGATGGCAGATTTATTTCTCTTCACCTATTAACAAAAACTACTTTTAAAACATTGGAGGCCCCACCCCTGCATACCTGAAAATGTTCAATGAGATTTTATCTGACTATTGAGAAGACATTATCGGAAAATAAAGATAAAATCAAATAATATAAATGAAGTATCGGGAAATATCAGCAAAGCCCTGTGCATTGTCCAAGCTGTGATGTGACTGGTGGGCTGAGGGGGAGACTGGGGCAAACA
Organism: Cetoscarus ocellatus; assembly: GCA_037902135.1. Classification (NCBI taxonomy): domain Eukaryota; kingdom Metazoa; phylum Chordata; class Actinopteri; order Labriformes; family Labridae; genus Cetoscarus; species Cetoscarus ocellatus. Next base: position 2,237,944 of record JBAMNC010000366.1, read on the forward strand.
GGACAAGGGCTTATGTTTGTGTGTGACAGTGTGAGCTCATGCTGTAGGGGAGTAAGGATTTGTGTATGAAGTAAGAAATATGAATTTATATGTATTATGTTGTTTTTTCTGTTGTTGATTATTATGTTGTTGTTATTGTTGTGTGTGTGATCTATCAAGTCTGTATTTAAACTCATGTCACACTTGTTTCATTCTTGAATGCTGTAACCATCAGAGATTGTGCTACAAGATCTAAAAAAAGTTATATACATTAGCAAAACGCTGTAAGCAAGACCATGTAAGCGTAAATGCTGCTGTCTGCTGTTCTCCGAGTCCTCTTGTTGCTCACGCTGGTTGTAGAGGAGCAGAAGGTTTTGCTGTTAAAGCCAAAAAAAAAAGCTCAGAAGCTTCTGCAGCACCAACACGACGCTGTTTTCCTCCATTGTTTCTGTTGTTGTCAGGGTTCACGCATATGGTTTCAGCGAGAGGTGGGGCTGTGACGTCATTGCTGCTAAAGCCATCCGTATTCACTGTCCACATGGAAATACAAGGAAGGCCGGCATATTCAGATTTATCCACTCTGGAATTTTCACAAATGTGTGTTTTCGGACAATTCCCTGTGAACGAAGGCCTGTATGACCAAAAACGTGTGCCGACATGCCTGAATTTGTCTCTGTGTGGACGGCCCCTCAGAACTTTTAGATAAGGCAGTCATGTTGTTGCTGGCACTTTTTTTAAAGAATATTGGTCATGGCACAAGCAAGAAATGACTTGATTTTGGTGGTGATCCGAATCCGGATAGGCATCCAGGAATTTTTTCAAGGATGTATTAACATTGCGAGGTCAGGGCAAACAGTGTCAGAAATGCTTTGGTGGAGGGTTGTGCACTTGGAGGACTTTAGGTTTGGATATTGGATATCCGCTCATGTTTTAACTAGGGGGGCCAGATTATCGCGTTAATTATGATTAATTAATTACAGTCGTATTTAGCGCGTTATGTTTCTTAATCGTGTCAATCTCATTTTTAATCTGATTTCACTGTTTCAGTATTTTCAGGGGCAGAACCTTAAAATACCAGAGCAGCTGGCGATTGGACGATCGGTCGGCTCGTCACACTCTTCACAGACCAATCCATTTCACGCCACAGTATGACGTAGCAGCTAGACCCTGTTGTTAGCCGTTAGCTCAAACTAAGAGTACTTAAGTCCCACACAGATGTATCATTTGCCACTTATATGTGACATGAATCACGTCAAAGACGATACCCACCAAATTCTCCTGGTTAACTTCTGAGAAGGGCATATTTCGTAACATAGGGTAACCATGACTCCGGCCCGGCATCGTTCGTGCAGCATTTTCGCATCTCTCTCTGTTCCTCAGTGGTGATCCCCGGTCGGGAGAAGAGCAAATACATGATTTCCCGTAACAAAGCTTGAAGTGACGTTTTTTGCTCCTCTTTTAAAGGAGAAGTGGAGTCCATTTCTGATAAAACTGCAGATCTTGCTGCATCTACGGAGATCGCTTTTACACTCCGCTGTTGTTTTCAAACATGCAATCACTTCCTGTTGTCGTCACATCCGCAGCTCCCGCCTCTGTCCCCTGATTGGGCCGTTAGAGTTGTAGAGTTTTTAAGCATTGGGCTTCTTGTGCTTGAGTTTTTGGGGGTTGGAGAACAATCTTTTGATCTGCCACAATAGTGTAATGAATTTCAATGAAAATACCTCAAGTTGAGGGCTTTGTCAGCAATCTTTAAGTGAGATTAAAAAAGAGATTAATTAGATTAATTAATTATGGATCATAATTAATTAATCTCTCATGTTTTTAATCTCCTGACAGCACTAGTTTTAACATATACATGAATAAAGTCTTTATAGCTTTGTATTAAATATCTATTATAACTGAATCACTAGAAGTGCTCTGAGAGCATAAAACTCAGCCAAGGCATGTCTGACATTCATAGCAGAGTTATTCATGAAACTGTGAAAAAATGCTCGTTGTGTTGTGTTAAGGTTAATTTTTTAAATCCTGATTCCATTTCCATATTTGGTTCACAACTAAAATGTAATAACTACTTTTTAATGCCATGGCCAAAATTCCCTGAAAAAATCTAATCAAAACGTGTTGAGAATTCATAGTTCTTAGCAAAAATGTAGAAAATCGCCCTATCATACAATATAAACAATTTAAAAAAAAAAAAAATCCTGGTTCACATCTGTAACCCACGAGAATGTTAGCAGTTCTTTCTTTTGTCATGACCAACATTTCCTTAAAATTCAGTTCACAACTTTTGAGTTATCTTTCTCACACGTAAACAAACAAATGGACAAATGCCAGCGAAGACACGACCTCTTAGGCGGAGGTAACAAGTCACTTAAAACTGAGTTTATACCAACATACAAATAATAATCATTTTAAGATCACACATATCAACTACTGTTAAATAAATCATTAATTTCTTTCATACTAACATAAAATTTGCTGCACTGTAAATCACAAGCTGAACATTAACATTTTTTTCAAAAGCATTATTAAAGCATTTAGAGCTGACTTAACACTAATTTTACATAAATATCACTAAAGCATTTACAGTTCTGTTTCAGGTACAAGTAAATTGACAATTACAGTTTTATCGATGACAAGTTAAGCATGTTAATGCTTTGCAACGTGAAGTTTTGCTGTGCCTTACATTAAAAGATGAAGCATCATCATTTCTAAAACAGCAATTTTATCTTTACTGTCTTTATCAGAAGAAGAAACAGAGTTCAGCTGTCACAGATAATAAATCAGAAACTTTGGATGTCTGGCTGCGAAATTCGATTAATTTAGAAGAAACAAGCTTTAATCTGTTTTGGTTTGAGCAGTTGGTTTGGATGACTTTATTGTTTTAATAAGGATGGGACAAGCTGCCGCCATGTTAATGGAATTTGATCAGGGCCCAGAGGGATTGTGGGAAACAGTGTAGACTTTTTAACCCCTTACTAGATAAAACAGAATGCTACTATCACTCCATTTTTATTTGGTTTTGCCAAATTAAGATGATTTTCAAGCACCTTTTAGTATTTATCAACGCCCCCTGTTTACTTTTCTGACATGCTTGTGTGTCTTTTGTTTGTTTGACCTGCATGTAATTTATGTCCAGTCTGTTTTATCATTAAATAAATACATACATAAAAAAATGACTGCCTCATCCTTCCCGCTATCATATCCCTCCTTCATTTAGCTCCAACCGGTGTTAAGGGGAGGTCAACCCAGGGTCAAAGGTCAGTGAAGGAGCCAGGGGAGACTTTTGATTCACACGTCAGCTTGAAGGCATCAGAGCCAGAATGGCCTGATGTCAGTCCAACACTTGGAGAGGGATTAAAAGGCCAATTTGGGGACAAGGAGGAGAAACAAAGAGAGAAGGGGAAACCTGGTTCAGCTTTTTCCCAGATTAGAGACTGTAGACCGATTGGCGGCCAGACGGGGAGGTTTAGAGACAAATGTCAGTGTTACACATCATTCTGCACCTTCCTGCTTCACAGTAAAGGTCTTCTATGACTCTAATGGTTTACATTATATTTCTCTAAATCAGTGGCTCTAAACTGGTCCAGCCCCAAGACCCACCACCCACTTTATGAAATATTGGGACCTGCATTTTCACAGAATTTTCAGCCACTGGAGTTTATTTAGTGATAAGTGTAAAAGTTACAAACAAAACAAAACATATGACCAAACAAGGGGACAGGACAAAACTGTGCAGCGTTACAGAAGCCCACACATTATTTCATCATTTTACTGTTTTTACAGTTTTCCACTGATTTTATGGACTTTAATTGATGATGGAAGTCTCTATCTCTCTGGCTGCAAAACAAGTGCAATGCTCAGACAGCACAAACCTCCGCCAAGGCATTTCTAACATTGTCGGGCAAGTTACGGTCAGAAATGTGGAAAGCTGTCCTGTTTCACACTGTTAACAAACTCTTTAAAGAATCCTGGATCCACATTCAAAATCCAATCTCTACAAATAAAATAATCTGAGCCTGAATCTGATTTTATTTTACCTTTTTTCCCTATAGAACGTAAGGTTTTGTTGCTCTTTTCAACCAAAGCAGTAAATTCTATCATCAATATGCAAGCTTTTTCTCCAAAATCTGCAACATACCGCGGCCAAACAGTAAAATAAAAAACATGGAAACAGGGTGAATACAGGGTTCCCATACATCACTGAATATAAGCATTTATTTTTTCCAGGCAGACATGTGCTTCTCAAAACAGCTATGCAACTCTGTATTAGGAGCTACTATTGCTACTACAGCTATGATCTTTTTAAAAGTCTTTTGATAGCTGCTATTTACCAGCTTTCTGCTCAATAATCTTAGATTTTGCAGCATAAATACTGGGACTAATTCCTTGAGCTATATTTCTGTAATACGTAAGAGGTAAGAATTCAATTTCAGAAGGAAACTAGAAGTGCTTCAAGAGCAGAAACCTCTGCCAAGGCTGTTCCAACATTTTTGTGCGAGTTATTGTCAGAAATGCGGAAAGCTGTCCTGTCTCACACTGTTAACAAACCCTTTAAAAAAAACTCCTGGATCCACATTCAAATCCAAATCACCACCAAAATCTACTTTTCTCTTTTGCCATGACCAACATTCCCTTAAAATGTCACCCAAATCTGCTGAGAACTTACTGAGATCTGTTTGTGAGATCCACAAACAGATTCAGATCACCACCAAAATATTACCACTTCTTCCTTTTGACATGACCAACATTCCCAGAAAATTTAAACTTAATCTAAACTTAAACTTAATCTTGACTTTTCAAGTTATGTTGCTAACAGACAAATGGGCAAAGAGACAACAAACAAAAAAAAAGTTTGAAATATTTTTAATCAGTGACAAACTCTGATCACTTCTCTCTTGTGCCATGAACGACATTTCCTGAAAATGACATCAAAATCCATTAGTAACTTGTTGAGTAAAGAGCAAAAATGTGGAAAACTGCCCTATATTGCAATGTTAACAAATCCTTTAAGTTAGTTATACCGCTAACAGGCAAACAGGCAAACAAACTATCGTAGGCAAAAACGTGACCTCCTTGGTGGAGGTAACAAGGTTCTACCACAGAGTCTAAACTTTCATGAAATCCATCAAAGTGAAGGATGTTGGGGTGGCCAGTCAGAGTCCAGTGGACCCGTAGTCAGCCCTGGCTCTCACTGGATCAGGCCCTGGTCAGATGACACTTCACAGGGATACGCTGACAGTATCTCCACCTTCAGACTCAAAACAAGAGCGACCTGCGTAAAGTCTAACACTGCAGGAGTGTTGGTGCTTTAAACTGAGGATCCCAATGCTTTCTGAATAAGACCTTCAAAAGGAAGCAGGTAGCACAGGAAATTAGCATGATTTGTTCTGTTATATCTCCATTTGCCTTTATTCATTAGTCGTCTTGTCCTTGTGTGGGACATCCATGATCTGTAATGATTATCCATTTTGGGGGTCCCAGTGGCTGACATTGGTCGAGAGGCGAAGTACATGCTGGACTCTAACAGCCAATCACATGCAGCCCTTATGTGTGACATGTTTTATTGGATTTCAGAGTTTGCTGCAGGCCAATTCAAAATGGACGACAAGCCACAGCAGGTCCTTGAGCCATAGTTTGGACACCCTTGTTGTGTCCAGTAAACACTTTTGTACGAACTGGTCCAAATCATTGTTTCTCTTGTGTTTAGGTGAATGGGGCAGGAAATTTAATCACTGATTAAAAACATTTTTAAAATACACATATTAGTTCAAACAGTGCTATAACTTTAAATGAATTAAAAAAAAACATTTGCAGTACAGACAGATTAATGTATTAGTTCAAAATTCACAAGGATTTCAAGATTCCAGTTAGATTTCAGTAGCCAGCCAGTAGCCATATATATTTTTAGCCTATATGTATTTTTATTTTTTTATTTTTATTAATTTATATTATTATTGTTGTTGTTGTTGTTGTTGTTGTTGTTGTTGTTGTTATTAGTAGTAGTAGTAGTAGTGGTAGTAATGGTAGTATTTATTTATTTATTTTAATATGCAAGTTATTTTTACTTTTTAATTCGTGATATCCTGTGATCTTTTATCTGTGTACTACTATTCAATGCTACTGGAATCCTACTTTTCCTAAAGGAGTCGTCCCAAGGGATTAATAAAGTTGTATCTAATCTAATCTCATATAAGAGGCATTTTTTTCAAGCTAGCAGGAGGCAGAATGCTAACACTTAGCAGCATCCAGGTGACCAAAGAACAGTTGTGTGGTTGATGAGGGGTCTGCTTTCATTCAGAGGTTGGAAACCACTCATTTGAAGCAAACAGAGCAAAGAAATATTTTTGTGAAGAATAAAAATTATATTGGAATTAAAAGTAGGGATGGTCAATATAATCAGCATCAGTGGTGTGTAACGGCAAGAATCTGGCGATTTGATGCATATCACGAAACAGGGACGACCATTTTCTATTTTAAAAAATATTCATTTTTTAACATATTTATTGTATTAAAAAGTCACAATATTATACATATGAAATATAGTTTTTTATCAGTGCCGTTGATAAAACATGGTTCCTGAAAAACTTTGTTCCAGAGACAAAAAGAGCTTTAAAGTAAAAGCTTTTCCAAAAACATATCTGTTCCTAAAACTCTGTGGCTGAAGATTTTAAATGAATTCTAACAAACATTTTTCATTAAATGAAATGACATATGACAACCCAAATTATTTTTACCGTCACCTCCTATGTACCATTGTCTTTATGTACTGATTGTGGATAAGCTAGGGTCTTTTCGTAACGTAGGAAATTTTAAATTTCAGGTTTATTCTAAGTTACAGGATAACAAATCATGTTTGTCATGTTCTGGTTGTACATATTGATTTATGTTTGGGCTCCTACTCATAAGCTCTGGGTAGCTTTTTGGGAGCTCTGTTTAACAAATGACTATTTGATGAGCAATTATGATTGTACACACTTGCTTTGATTTATTTTTGTGGATAAATTGATTGATTGATTGATATAAATGATAACTAATGTAACAAAGAGATGGAGAGTGAGATGGCTAAACTTCTGTTGATTATTACCTCCACCAGGGTGATTATGTTTTTCCTTCGTTTATCTGTTTGTCCGTCAGCAAAAATTAACTTGAGAAGTCAAGTATAGATTAAGATTCAATTTTTCTGGCAATTTTGGTCATGGCACAATGGAGAAGTGGTAATATTTTGGTGGTGATCTGAATCTGGTTGTGTATCCAAGAAGTTTTTAAGAGCTCAGCAAATGTGGATGGAATTTTCAGGAAATGTTGGCCATGGCAAAATGGAAAAGTGAATAGATTTCTGTTGTGTACGGGATCCAGATTCAGGATTTTTTAAAGAGTTTGTTTGCAGTGTGAGACAGGACATTTATCCACATTTTTGACAATAACTCTTAAAATGACTTGGTGGAGGTTTGTACTCTCGTAACATTTTCTAGTTCTCAAATAAATTATCAATATTGTGTATAAAATATGAGTACAATGCAGTGCTTCAAAATATCACAGTATATAGATGCACAGATATCCAAGCATCAGTTTAAAAAATGAATTATTGTCATGGCTTTAGTAGTTTTGTTGTATTTAGTGTTAACTTCTTGTTTCATTTCTTTTCCTCTCTGGTCCTCTGTGTGTCCTTGTTACCCTGATCGTGTCCACCTGTGTCCTTGTCTCACCTGTCTCTCGTCAGTCACCTGTGTTTGATTACCTCTGCATGTGTCCTGTGTGAATCCTGCAGGTAACATGTATGTGGCTTCTCATGGTTTCTTCTCTGCTGTGTCCTCAGCTTCCTCCTGTTCTTCTGAGTTTTCGTAAGTTCCCTTGAGTTTTTATTTTTAATTTTTTCTGTTAAGGACTAGTTTGTTTTTTTTTGATCAGACTCTTTAGTTTAATAAAAACTTTTACTTTGTCCCTGCACTCGGGTCCTCGATTTGTATTACTTTTTATAAATCGTAATGGGTATCAGAAAATATGAACAATTCTGCTGATATTCACAGCCAATACCTCAGTCAACTCAAAGTGCACTCACAGTTTAGAGCAGAATTCTTAGCTAAAGTTTTAGGACTAAACTAAACTTGAAAAACTGACTTAACCTGTAATCTGATTTTGATATTATTTGCAGTAATAAATGGATCAAGCACTTTAAGGTCATTGCACTCTTTTAATCATAAATATATAAAATAAGTGAAATATTAAAGGATTGATGGGTATGCTCTCTTTCCAAGCTTCAGTTTCAGCACCAAACTTATTTATTGTGTTTGTTCCTTTTTTCATGTAGGCCTGAACAAATCTAATGAGCAACATTTAAATCAAAGTGTAATTTTGACTCATATTTGGCCTTAAATAAAAATTTCACCTCTAGTGATTTGAACATTGCAGAGGGCCATGTTGTGATTTTATTTAAACTGTGAATTATTTTTCAGCCCACATAAACCTACAAATATGTTCAGATAGAGGAACTTGTTCAAGCTAAGGATGCAAGAACAATATTTTTGGTTCAGTATTGATATCGGAAGATATTAGCACAAAGTTGAGGTATCCAAATATCTGCTCATACTTACAGCCAATATATCGGACATGCATATTATACATATCACATATTGGCTGTTATTTTGGCAGAAAGCTTTAATGTACCAAAATTTTCCACCTGATCCTCACTCAATATAAACATTTAAAACAGATTAGTGTCATCTACCAGAAAATCAGCTGTGGTTTTTATCATTTCTCATAATATTCTTTACACAGATGGTCACAAAGGAAAAGGTCATGACTTTGTGCTCTTAAAAAAATGTATGTCTCAGTTTTGATATTGATATCAGCAGTAATGAGTTTGGAAATATTAGAACATCAAAACTGGCTAAAAATCCAAAATTGTGCATCCCTGGTATAAGATCCATAAGAGAAAAACTATATATATTTTTTGGGTTATTTAGAACTCAATGTGTTCACAGTGTTGTCTGTAACCTACAAGCCTCATTAATCAGAATGATATGCTTCCATCCACCAAGAGCATTAAAACTACATAATTTTGAACACAAAACATTAAACACACATTTTTACAGGTTTTATTGCAGCAGACATTCGCTTTAGAGACTAAAACATTTGAGCAGTTTATTCTCTCTGGGAGTTTCAGACTTTATGACAAAAACGAACATCATGTATCACTTCATGAATGACAGGATCAACTTCCTGTTTGATATTTGCCCTGTCCATGTTTCTAAAGTCAAACTAAAGGAAGAATGACATTTTTATCACGTTTTATTAAAGCTTTAAATTCCATTTCATTCACTGATAAAATAACAAACCTTGTTTCATTGCCCTATTCGTCCTTATTCACCTGTTAGATTAGACTTTTACCCTGAAGCTGTTTCTGATTCAGCTCATTCCCTAAGTTCAGGGGTGGGCAACTTTGCCAACCGTGGGGGCAACATCAGTACAAATTACAGGATACTGTCAGCAAGACAATCAATTTTATATTTAATATAGCAAAACAATAAATATCTAGAGTTTGTTAGAATTTATTAACATTTCAAGCTCCAAACAAAAGAGTAAAGGTAAACTTTAATAAGCTAAACGTGGAGTTAAACTAATCAAATGCATTTTTAATACTGTAAACTGTAACTAATTATCATGTTATTAATTTGAGCTTCTTTTCCTCAGTAAGTCCCATAATTAAAAATAAATAAATAAATAATCTAAGGCGGCAGTTAGAAAAATCTTTGGCTATTTTTGGTTATTTAAGCGAGTTATTACTTATTTTCCCACAAAAGCATTTGAAATTAGGGTTGCAAGATATTGAATTTCTGCTGATTTCCAATATGCCGATATTTCCAAGCCCATTATTGGTGATTCTGATATTGATGCTGATATTTTTTGTCAAGAACACAAAGCCTCTACTTGAAAAAAACTGACTCGTTCATTTCATTTGTGTTAGAATCAGATGCGAAGCAGGAGAAAACATTTATTATTGAATAAGTGACACATTTGATTCTTAAAAGTGGACATTCTGTGATGATGAGGCAAATTGTCATGGTATATTTGTATATTCTGCCAATATCATGGCAAAAATACAGGATATTTATAGCCAATTTGTACAGTACATCCAAAATATCGTCTGTAAACATCTGCAAAAATGTTCATACCTGTTGAAACTGATTATCAACCTTTAAGGCAATTATCTGCAGATATTGTTCCAATAATATTGTGCATCCGTACTTACAATGCTGAATAAAAGACCTTTACAGATATTAACTGATAGCTTCATTGAGTGAAGAGGAGGGCCGGATGTGGTCCCCGGGCCACCACTTGCCCACTTCTGATTAAGGTAAAGCGAATTACTGTACATGAAAGTAGAAACATGGTGGATGCACGCTTGGGATCAAAAAGAGCACTAGGACGTAATAAAATGAATTTAGCAGCAGCTAAGTGTATTGATCACCTGTGGAGGACTGAAGGCTGTCTCTGACCGGGGATGTCCCGGAGACACCAGGCTGCCGGTCACATGTGAGCCCGCAGGTCCGTCTAATGGTGGACAGATGGAGCTTCATTCAGCGGAGAAAGTGTCTTTAATTCTCATGAAGGCTGAGAGCCGGAGTCTCTGTTCACAGCCAAAGATGAGGCACGTTGACAGAGACAGACGAGAACTTTAACCTCACGTCGCGTTATTGACGTTTGGTTTATTAGCAAAAGTCTCTTAATTGTTAAGGAAAGAGGATTCAGGGTGTGTGCCCGTAAGGTAAGTCTGATAATAGGCGTTATGTTAAGCCAATGTACAGAGCGGAGCTTATTGTGCTTTACGCAGAGGACAAAAGTTCACCACGGGGGCCATTGCGGTCACAGTCACCAAAATAAAAGCACAGAAGTACAGAGGAAAATCTAACTGAGTCAAACAGGCAGACAGATATAGGCTAAATAAATTAACACTGCTTAAAAAAATATGTATATAATTCAGATAAATAGGATAAAAGGTCCAGTGACGTGTTTAGACAATAAAAGTTCGGCACAGTGGGCTTTATCACTGTGATATTCACCAAAATAAAAGCACAAAAGTAAAGAGGAAAATCTAAGTGAGTCAAACATTCAGAAAGAAAAAAATAAAAGTAAAATAAATACTTCTTTAAAAATATCATTCCTCCACCGGTGAACTGATGCCACAACACCAGTCCAATGCAACTACCCATAAACGTAACTTTCATGAAATCCTTTTCTTTCTCCTCTCAGCACTAAAAACATCCTGGTACCCACTCTGAAATCAAGCCCAAACAGATTTACAAATTATTTGTTTTTCTCTTCTTCTCTTTCTCCCAACTATTTGTTTGTCTTTGTTTCTACTTTTACTTTTTACAATTTGTTTGTTTATCTGCTTGTGTTTTTCTTATCCTCCTTTGTGCTCTTGCTTCTGTTTTATCTTTTTTGTTTGTTTTTTTGTGTTGTTTTTCTTTTTCCCCCCTTTTTCTTTTCTGCACATTTATCTATTGTCTTTTTTGTTATTGCTTTGTTTACTTTCTTTTTCTTTCAGTTTTACTTATTAGTGTGGTATGTTTTTTAGTAGTGGTATGTTTTGTATAGGCCTATATCTGTTTCTATGTCTTTGTATGTGTGCATAAATAAAATAAAATAAATAAAATAAACATGTATATAAATCATATAAATTGGATAAAAGGTCAGGTGACGTGTTTGGACAATAAATGTTCAGCACAGGGGGCAAAGCACAAAACTATAGATAAAGTCTATGTGTGTCAATCAGCCAACCAGAAAGAAAATGTACAGTATATTAATATAAAATAATAGACTTAAAAAAAATAGTAACAAATAAAAAAATGGAAAAAAGGTCTAGTGTCGTATTTGGACTAAATGTTCAGCGCAGGGGCTCAAAAACGGTATATTCACCAAAATAAAAGCACAAATCTGAAAAGGAAAATCGTTGTGAGGCTAACAGTCTGCAAAAGAACAAAATAATAAAAAAAACACGATAAATCAAAAATAGATATAAACTTTGAATAGAAAATAACACTTTATTATATTAAATATATATGGAAAGAAGGTCCAGTGTCGTGTTTGGACAATGAATGTTCAGCCCAGGGCGCTTAACGGTGATATTCACCAAAATAAAAGCATAATACTCTGGAGAGATATCTAACAGAGGGGACCATTCCCACAGAAACATAAAATAAATTAAAAAGAGACGAAATATAGAAATTAGATTAATGTACATCGAATCAAAAACGGCGCCGTGTCTAGGAACCAAAACTTTAAATATTTAAAACCACGCCTTTAGCCTTTAAGTAGCCTACATTTAATTTCATATATAAAAATATAAATTAATTCACGAAGGGTAGTTTTTTTCTATACATCCCATTATTCTTTTCCAGCTCTCTTGACAAGATTTGATGTTTTTCCACAGCTCTCTAAAAATAACGCTTTTTCACTTTTTCTAGTCTTATTTTGAGTAAAATAAAGTGGTATTAATGAACCTACAAGTCTATTAATTTTGCATCCACACTAAAGACTTTACTTGAAATCATTGTGTTATGATTATTTATGTTACGCTCAATTTTCTAGGAAAAAGAAACTGGAAATGGCAAAAAATTACTCTCATCGTAATATTGATTAATACCATTAGTGTTTTTCTCTTTTATTTCCGGACAGTTTTGACGCACAGCCTGTGCCGGGGTGTTTTTCTGTGACTCAGCGTGCAGGACGGTGTGGTTTCATTTCCACTAATTTTCCTCAAGAACTGCTGATCATAAAAAGGAGAAAAGACACACATTATCGCGCCTTCTCTGGTTTGGAAATAAATATACTTTATATCAATAACCGAACTTCACCACTGTTAATATCAGCACTATAAAGACAACATTAAAAACATTTACAGCTGCATTCAACAGTTTGTTCATCGGCAAGTTTGTCGAAATAAACCGACATAATTTCACGTTATTTTTGATAGAAATGTAGGAATAGAATTTTTTTTTTTTAATTAAAATGCGTACTCCTTTGGCATTTAAATGCAGGATCTAAAAATAATATAAAAAGGAAAAATGAAAAAGTTCGAATCTCATCGATGTATTAAAATGCAGCAAAAAATGTAATAAATGTGAAACTGAGTTTGCCATGAAAGACAGGCTACTCTAAAATATTTTTTAATTATGTTTCTTTATCGATTACTGCCCTATTAAAAAAAAAAATGTTTCCCGTTTTGATCAAATCTAAGAAAATACGACCCTTTTTTCGGAAAATCATGACCCACTGACACAAATTTAATTGTTTTTACAACAAGGAGACCAATGACCATAACCTGTTGGTTTAAATCTATAAGGAGAGAACTGTAAAATTTCTGATTAGTTTCATGTTGTCAAATTAGCCGACAAATGGCTTGTAAAAGCTGCAGGATTTGATTTTACCTAAAAAAAAAAAAAAAAAGACATAAAGAACGTCCCGGGAGCCATTCATTTATATTAGCCTAATCAAACCTAAATAATGTTAAATATTTATTAATATATACACTCGATCTGCAACCCTGCGTTCACTGTTACACTCCACAAAGGTGAGAAAACACGGAAGAAGAAAACAACAACAACAACAACAACAACAAAAGGAAAAACACGGCTCCAGTTTCGTCCCTCGCGCACTGTGCTTACGGCTGAGACAACTGGGCACGTGCGGCCCCCCTGCTTTGAAAAGAAGTACAACAACCATAAAAAGACACTTTAAGTGCATAAATGTGTTTTTCTCTCAAACTCCAGCTGTTAGAGGAATTTTCACAATAGTTTAAATTAAAGTAAAAGGTTCAAATTTAATTTAATAAATGTAAAATGGAGGCTGAGAGTTAAGCAGAAAGGTTTGCGCAGTGAAAAGGAAACTGTACAATATTACAAATTTTAAGAAGAACAAAATACATTAAAAATACAAATACATAAATATGGGAACGGTTTGTCTTATTTTGCAGGGTTTTTTTTGTTGCCATGCTCTTTAAAAATCAAATAAAATTAACAATAATCCGTGGAAAAATAAAAGGGATTGTTGAAATCAGATTGTTTTTTTTCGTACAGACACATTTTCTTCTCATTTTTATCAGAATTTGTTAAATTTGCTTCTTTTTGATGTTAAAGTCTCTGTTGGTTTGAGGCTGATTCTTCACGTGACTCAATTACATTCATATTTTAAATAGAGTGGATTTATGGAGTCCTCTGATTGGCTGCACACTTTCCCTCCTGGGTTCTGATTGGCTGACAGCTTAATGCATCATACTGGTGTTTCTCCTGCAGAACATCTCAGCCTGCTTTCCCCCTCACTCCTCTGCTCTCCACAGACCTCTCCTCGGTGTCCCCTCCTCGCTCCTCGGACCAGTACGTGTGTGGGAAAATGGTCCATTGTTTTAGGTTGGCCCTTTGGCCCAGAACACCCAGGGGCCGTGGAGCGCCCAGCTTCATCCTCCTCAGGGTAAACTGTTGTGACAGAGCACTCGGGGGCCCCTCATTAGCTCTCTGTCCACTAAGAAGCGAAAGAAGCTGCTTTAATCCTCTCTGTCCTGCACAATCTGCCAACACAGACACCATTATTATTCCTTTTTTCATTCTGTCGCTCTTCTGTCTTAACCGCCTCCGCCATTTAATACAATCCCTCACAGTGAAAAACACGCTAAGAGGAGGTGGTAACACTGAGTTATGACTGGCTATAATTATGGGAGGAAAACTGTCCACATTTCATACTTAAAAACATCACTATTGGTGAATTTCTTCAAATTTTTCTTTTAAACATGAGGGGTGCAACACTGATTTATTTATGAGTGAGCTTTTTACCATTTCCTGTTCCATCATCAAAGACTTTGGGATTTTTAAGAGGGTTTTTGGTTAGATGTCTTAAATAAAGTAGTTTAATACACAAGCTTATGAGATTTTAGCATCTTTTATGGCATTAAATACACTTCAAGTTCCCCAAGAATAAATCTGAAAGCTTTTTAGCTAACATAAGACAGCTGTTAACAAGTGACAAAGAAGTACTATGGAGTGGTCTGGGGACATTAAAGGCCACAGTTTGATAATTGACTTCGAAAAACAACATTAGACGGATAATTAGGACAATTATGACCACTAACTCAGTCAGGTCACACTGAGAAAAATGTTTGTATAAGATATGAAAGACTGAAATAAAAGTTTGACACTAACGTTGGTGATGCTGAAGTCAGCCAACAACAGAGTTCCTCCAGCCTAACGTTAGCCTTTGACCTAATGATTATTTAAACTGTGAGCTCTTTACAAAAATAAATATATAACTATATATCTACATATATACTAGTATCTGGATGTATCTGCTTATCAGCAAAAATCCAATATCATGCATCCTGCTTTTTGTTTGTAAAACCAGAGCAAATAATGAGTTGGCCTACAAGACTACCCGATTCATGCTGATATTTTAGGCCAACTGGGGTGTTAGTGCTGAACAATGGCACCGTTCTTAAAATAAAAAAGGATGTGACGTTTAAAAAAAAAACTAACTCAGGGTTTTCCTTTTTTAAACCTTCATTTTTAATAATATAAGAGTGTGCTGTAGTTCTTGATGGACAAATAATATCATCATATCCAAATCCATTAGCTGTTTTCATTTGAAAATCCCCAATTTACATAATTGTTTTATTGAAGTGTAGATGGTTATCATAATGTGATGATTCTGGGCTGAAGCCACAAGTATTTCCTTATTACTCAGTACAAATAAAAACTATTATTTGATCAGACTCTACGACAGACATGAAACAAGGCAAACCGATTCATCTGGTATGATTCTCTTTCACACAGTGTGCTGTTATATAATCTCATTTTTTAGTTCAGTTTGTCTTAAACTTGACTTTTTAAACTGCTTTCCCTACTTTAATTTTTTAAATTCAACTCTCTAGTTTCTTCTAACTTTAAAATATATAATGTGTGTGTGTAAGTGTATATTGTGTATATTAATATTTTATTTTATTTGTTTTATTACAGATCAGTTTTACTTATTTCTGAGTGGTTATGAGGTTTTTGAGTTATTGATAAAAAAATAAGGTCTATGGCAAAATAATATACTTAATTATGCACACTATCAAGTCTTTTCACTCTTTACAAATGAACAATACATTAATTGTTGGAGTGTTACTGTAATCTGTGGACTGACCCTTACTGTGACCTCCACTCAGCTTTAACATCCATTTTTTCACACGTGACCTGTAAATAAAGGTCATGGCGAGGTCAACAGTGTGTCTAACATGGTTTTTCAAAGATGATCAAAAATGGAGACCTTTAATGTCCCCACAAATTCTGTAGTTCCGGTTAGCTGCTTGTTAGCAGCTGAGCTTCCTATCATTTAAAAAAGCTTCCAGATTTACTAGATGGTTTTTGTTTTGTGTATTTAATGTTAAAAAAAATCTTGTGTTTACCAAGGACATTATTTTAGGCAGCTAACCAAATATGCAGTTAAACCTCCCATAGAGTTTTAGTCGATGGGTCCAAATGAGCAACAATGCTCCTTTATTTCCATGTTTTCTGACTCATTATTGCACCACTCTGTAAACTTGTGTTTTTTGCTCTTTCAGTCTTAACACTCAGCTAAGATATTAAGAAATATGCAAAGATTTCATTTGGTTTGATAACTGCTTAACTGTCACACTCCAATACAACCTAACATTTTAAAGCACATAACATTTATTTTACAGCATATTTGTGCTGTTGCTCAATTTGTTTGGATGAAATATGGAATTTATTTCTTGCTATGTGCTACTGAACATCCTCTTGAAGTTGACATAGATCTTGGACCTCCTCTTTTTGGCATTCAGTTTGTCTTTTTACTAATAAACAAATGCAATTGCAGTTGTTCGTTGTAAATAAGGTTCAAAAGCAAACCTCCAGAAACCAAAAATAATTCTTTTTTTTTTGGAAAAAAAAAAAAAAAATCACCAGAGCATATTTTACTCATGCAACTATGAAAATCTCTTGAAATTTCAGGGCAACCTACCCAGATATTTCCGAGACTTGCTTGTTCACTTCAGTTCAATTTGATGTAAATAGTTTTAGTGGCATGAATGTGGGGCACTTTTACTAAAGCATTTCATTTAAAATCATAAAATAATAATAATAATGATAACTATCAAAATTGAAAATACAGATAAAAAAATAGAATGGAATTAATAAATTTTAATGAAACAAATTAGCAATATTGTGAGGGTCAGGGTTAGGGTTGGGCAGTATTGTAAATTTCCTTGAGCTGCACGTGTGAATGCAAACAGCCGGGTTTTCCACCTAGACTCCACCCTAAAATTTCTCCTACAAGCCCCCTAGAATCCCCCTCCCCCACCAAACAACTGCCTGACAGGAAATCTGATATCATCCTGCTGTAAGAAACAGGTTTGGACAAACAAGTCAGAGAGAGATTTTCTGAAAGGTCATTTAGCAATTTTTCAGAAAATGTCAGGGTTTCATGTGTGAAAGCAAGTTTTCCAGCCGTTTGCCTGTCAGGCTTTGTGAGGGGATAATAACACATAGTCTTAAGTCCTTTTCACACATAAGAACCTGAAATTTCCAAGAAAATATATACCTAGGCAACCTACACAGGTAACTCCCTTAACTGCTTGAACCCTTTTCACACACACAACCATGATATTCCCAAGAAAATTACCAGGGTAACCCACCAAGATAATTCCCTGACCCTATTGTTCACACTTGGCCCTCAAAGCAGGAAGTTGTTAGCATGTCAGTCAATGGAGGAGTGGGAGAGGAAAGTACAAGCGGGTAAATATCGGGGAGAAAAGCACGACTGTGTTCGTTCACACATGCAGCTCATGCGGGTAATTTCAGGATAATTTCATGTGAAGCTCAATTCAAACATACAACCCTTATATATCCTAGAAAACACCTTGGTAACAGCCTTACACAGCAGGATTCAATGTCTGTAATCAGGCAGAACCATCTTGCCGAGCTCCAATCTACAACGATTTGAGCGGCTCAAAGCGGGACGACCCAATCAGAGTCCTTTAGAGGAGGAAGAGGCGGGAGCTACGAGTGACACAACAGAGATTAGCATTGGTGCTAACAGCTTCAGTAACAGCTTTATCCAATCTGGGCCACATTACTAAGAACACTGAAAGCATTTCTTGATAGAAAGGATATTTTTGCTCCACTTGCGACAGGTTTTGGCGAGTTTGTTCTACTTAATGCCTTACATTTATATTTTACAAAGTGGCAGTAGCGCCCACCTTCTAGGTTACCTGATTGGCCCCTAATGAATGTGACTGATGGAATGATCGTCCAATCATCTGCCAGATATGCTTCTGAAGGTTCTGCCCGTTCCCAATCACTTTGTATGGACTGGTGAAATATACTGAACAGTCCATCTGGTGTGTCAGGACACCAGGGTAACCTACCCAGGTAATTCTCTGACTTGCTTGTTCACGCTTAGCTCCTCGCAGCAGGAAGCTTCCTGGCAGTTTGCATGTCAGTTAATGGAGGAGTGGGGGAGGGAAAGGACTACATTTCAGGGTAATTCCAGGGTGAAAAAATCTACTGTTTGCATTCACACATGCAGCTTACCTGAGTAATTTCATGATAATTTCATAGTTGAATAGGGTTAGGGAAAAACTCTGCTGTTTGTGTCCATACAAACAGCCCATCCAGGTAATTTCAGGAATTTTCTGTGTTTTTCCATGTATGATTAGGGTTGTAATTTTGCTCTTAAACTTGAGGTTTTCTGCATTACACCACAGCACTGACCCAAGCGTTAAAGAGAACGGTTGTAGTCTTTTAAGTATATTCACCACATTCTTATAACACAACATTGTAAGACACTTTAAATCGTGTTTGAAGTGTGATTGTGTTTTTTTTGTGCTTATCCAATGAGGCTACTTGACTTGTAAGTTACACATTTCCTCAGCAATGTAAATTTTATACATGTACATTAAAAATAGTACTAAAATTCAAATAATCCCTGAAGTGGACATTTAAAACTGTTGAGTCTGAGGAGGTTACAGAGTCAAACCAGATCTGCTCATATCTTTCTAGGACTAAATAAAAATATGCACACTCTCACAAACACACACCACAAATAAACACTTAATGTGTTTTCCTTCTTTTCAAGTGGATTAAACCAATAATAAACAACATGTAATTAAAATGTCAAAAGAAACCAAATACACTTTATTTATAAATCTTGAGTTATAATTTAATACGGTACCAATATGTTAACCAATATGCTTTCACAGTACATCAGAGTGGTTGTCAAAAAGAAACACAAATACACACTCACACGTACACACACATACAAATACACACACACGCTCTCAGATCAGCAATACCCTGCAGTGGTCTATTGTGCCATTATTTGGCCTGGGCTCATAAACGCAAAACTCCAAAATAATATAATAAAATAAAAAAGAAATACATTTCTTTCTCGACCTGGCAAGTTTGCGTACAGTTCGTTTGTCACCGTTAATAAAACTGTACAGTATAAATCAGGCCCAGTGCTTTAAAATCTCTTGTAGACAGTGGAAAGTGTTTGGTAATGCATTAAACGTTAATCCAGTAATGTCATTACTTTGCCCCCCTGACATTTAAAATATCGGCTTAACCCACCGCTATCTAACATTCACCCTCATTCCCTTGATCGCCCTTTTTTTTTCTTTTTTTTCCTTTTCTTTTTTTTGGGCAGCATCTCTCCGCTCAGATCAGGAATGACACAATTTAGCTTAATAACAATACTTTGTTTCTAAACATTAAAAGGAGAGTATATTGGACTCGAGAAGGCAGAACTGGAGCCTTAATGGAAGAAAAAATTATAGTCATCTTTGTGAAAGTGGAGCTGGGAAATACGTCCATTTTTTTTAGATGTGTAAGTATATTTTAAATCAGATATGATGAGAAATCATCCTTTAAATTGATGAAGTTATGGTGAAAATTAAAAATGTCTGCCAAATGCTTATTAAATAGTTAACAGTAAGAAGAATCAACAGTAACATGTTCAATGGCCAAAAGATAACCTATAGGAAAAGTTCAGTCTACACAGAAGATTTTGATTGAATTAATCAAATTATTTTAAATTCTCTTTCAGAACCACTTTGATTTTTATAAAAACAAAATATGTTCGATATAATAGCAACAAAAGCCATGTGTCCTGAACAGACAGTATTTTTGGTCATGGATTGGTTAACTAGTTGGTTAATTGTAAGTCTGACAGTCCTACACACTGTCATATGAGCACATATATATGCAACATTTGGAAAAGTGGGTGAGCAATTCTGACACAGCTCTCCCTTGTGTACCAGTTTAAAAATATAAAGACAAATTATGTTTTAGTGGTTTTTGATACCACCAATCCTAAAATAATGGAGAATTTACCATTTTACTGGTAAGAAATCACATACTAGTGAAATGGTAATGGTATGCTTGTATTGTTTATTGTTTGACTTCATGGCAACAGAATTAGAAGTCCCAAACATTGGGTGATTCATTGACTCTAATAATCAACAGTTGCAGCTAAGGTCCTATAATCTGTCTAGATTGCAGAAATCCATTACTAAACATTTGGAAGTGGGCGTCACCTTTAAGAGCTTCTTGTCCAGTTTACCCTCTATTCTAGATGATGTGGACTTGTTTGTGCTATTAAGATAGCGCTCTTTCTCCTGGTTCAAAATATGACTGAAACTCATACAAATCAGTGCTCCAGTACTAAAATCATCAAAATACTGATAGTATTACCATTCTACCAAGACAAATTAAACTGTATTGATATTTTTGACGCTACAGCAAAAAAAAAAGTGTTAACACTCAGTGTCAAATGGACGTTAAGTCTAACAGATCAACTAAACTCCACATATAGATCGGCAACATTTGGAAAAGGGGACTAAACTGGTGAGGACCAAGGGTTTTGTAAATGTGCAAATGTGATCTGGGCCGTGCTCTCTCTATTTTGGTAAAGACTATGCCTGGAGCCAATAAAAATGTGTGTTTGATGATACCATTGATGCTTAAATAATGGAGATTTGCCAGTAATAACTATAATTATCACGTGTTATTGACTCCCGCTAAGCAACTGTTCTGTGTTTTCACATAAATAAATTCCCAAATACCAAATTCTATGCAATGTATTGATTTCAATGATTAAAAACTACAGTGTCCAACACACTGTTCAGACTGAACAGACATGTTGGCAACATTTGGAAAAGTTGTTCGAACAGGCAAGAAGCCAGTTTACCAAATGTTGCCAATGTATTGCTTAGAGTTAATATACATTTTCTCTAATGTTAAAAAATATCTAAAAAATCATTTTGTGCTTTTTGATACCACAAAGAACACTCTGACAGAAATAAAAATGTATCCATTTTCCTGCAAAATTTAGTTGCTGTACCGGCTATTCTGTAGTTTTAATCATTAAAATCAATAAAACAGTATAATTTGTCTACAACTTCTATTTTTTTGTTATATCAATTATCAAGTATTGTGTGATATTAGCATGAATCAGAGTTTTGGATTTTAATGTTTAGACAACTATTACTTATGTCCTAACAGGAAAAAAACCCCCAGATTTATCGTAAATTGTCATTCAAAACAATCAAGTTATGATTTTGGTCCATATTTCCCAGCCCTACTAACAAGAACGAACTCAAATATTTCATGAAATCTTGGTGTAAAAGTAATGATATTACTTCTGAATTGAGTAATGCATTACTTGTTGCAAGCTCACAGGAAGTGCATTTTGCATCATTTTTGCTCTCTTCTTGCTCTCTGAAGGTCAAGGATGCAAACAGAAAAGGAATCCAAAGGAACTACAAAAGACAGCATTAATCTCACCGTTCTGTCTGTACACAACTGAGCGAACAGGTTAAAGTCAGATGAATTCAGGTGTCAAGACACCACGTGTTAAATCTTTCTGAAATGTTCCTTTAGTCCAAAGTGCCATGTCTGGAAGGTATGAAACGAAACAGAACAAAAACAAAAACAAAAGAACATATCAACACGAAACAATCCCTGCCGTCATCTCACTGGCCGGGGTAAAAGTACGTAAAACATTTTTAAAAAAAGGAGCTGGAACATAATTTACAAGCACGATAAGATAAATATACACACAGGGTCCAATAAATATTGTTTGTTATCCCAAAAATCATAGACTGTGAGTGGTCGCCACACTGCAAAAAACAAATGTCCATCATAAGCAGTCATTTCATGTTAAGAACTTTTGTTTCTCTATGAACAAGTTAGCAACCCTGCCAGTGGACTAAATCACCGTCTGCTAAATGGTTCATGTATTTCAGATCCTGGATGCAGAATAAGGCAGATCATTCCTATAGTACCAAGACAGTTGTGATAAAATTACAAAAAGTATGAGCTGAGATCACTTGTGTGGTTTGTAATTATCTCATTTCACTGGCAGTTTTGTTCCCTTGTTCAACGACAGATTTTACGCAGCATTGAAACGACTCGATTTGAGGTGTGGTTCCCTTTCCTGACCTTAGCAGCACCGCTGGAGCTTCCTCCTCCTCCTCCTCCTCCTCCTCCTCCTCTACTGAATGGGCATGTAAGGCCAGTTGAAGCTGCTCCCAGTCAGCAGCATGTCCCTTATCAGAGTCTCTATGGGGGTCTTCCCCACCAGACGGACGAAGAAAAGCTGCTCTATGACGGAGGAGGACACGGTGCGGAGGGAAGGCAGACGGAGAAGCAGCTTCCCGAACCTGTTGGGCTGGTTGGGGTACTGGCTCCTCACATACTCCTCTAAAGCACACTGGGATTTCTCCTGCAGACCCTCAACGTGAGCCACATCCGACAGACCACAAGCATCTACAGACGGAGAGATTAACAGGATTGATGACACAAACTGAACACAGCATAACAGTGTTGACAGATAATAGCTCAAAATCTTATTGACCATATAAGCAGATATTTAAACTTCAAGTGATAATAAAATATTTACATCCAGTATCTTTGCTGTAAATGTCATCACGCTGTTCACAAACATTTGTGCAGTATAGCAAAAATCAACAACTTAGCCAAAGTTTGTCATTTTTAAATCACACCTACAATGCTTCTCTGCTGTAACCCAAACTCTGCACCACTGTGCCTGTTCACTAGATTATTCTCCACTCAAGAGTCACTCCTTACACATGTAACTATCATCTTCTCAGATCCATGCACACTGCTCTCACTCTTTAAGTAAGTTCTGTTTCATTCTGCCTCTCATAAACCACTGCTGTCCATATCACCATATCTAACAGCATGTCTGCTGCATCCTTTTCACGCCTCACCATCACACTCTATGCAAGCTTATATTTGTTGACTCTGACTTCTCTCTTAACATTATCTTGTATATTTCTTTTTATTACCTTTATTTTTATTCAGGAACTTGACTCCTATTTTTCTAATCTTCTCTGCCTATGTATAAATCCTCTAGTCTGTACATAGAGAGTAAAGTTAACCAGAGTCAAAATCCTTATATGTCTAACAAACCTCAACAAAAGACCTTATTCTGATTCTTCACTAAACTCTCCCAGGGGCCACATGCGGCCCTCGTCCTCACTTTTTGCTGCCCCAAAGAAATTTAAAGACATTGTTAACATGAGAGAGACAAAACAATCTGCCATGCCAAAAAAGGAAACATGAATTCTTTTTTGTAAAAATCTGTAATTACTGGTGTAAATTTAGTTCTTTGTGAGAAAATAGAAAAATAGTTTGCTGTGACTGTTTCAATAAAACATACACATCCTTAAATACTTTAAAAAGTACATATGTAAGTAATACAATTCTCAGTAAATTTTAAATTGGATTAAAAGAAATCAAACAGGCATTAACTCTGTTTACCTCATAAATAAAGCATTACTTTTTGCATTTACTTTTTAAAACATCAATGCTCATGAAACAAACTCTGGTAAAGTTACAGATTTATTTCATTTATTCAATTATAAGCAATTATGTGGTTAAACTAAGAGTGCCCTACAATATGTAACAGCCCCTCTGGTGGTGAGTATGCCATTAATGTGGCCCTCCAGGTGGCCTAAGTTGCCCATGCCTGGACTACACAATGCTGTTTGTTGCCCCTTAAAAAAGAGATGTTAAGCTTATATATACAGTCAAAGGTAGATACTGGTGTTGGCTAAATACAGTTCAAAATAATGGCATGATTCCCATGTAGTATGTTGCACTCATGAAATGTACCCATGAGGAATTACTGGTTCCTGAATACACACCAGTACAAAGTTTTTTTTAAATTCCATTAAAGTACTGAGATTTAAATAGTTAATGGTGTTACTTTGTAAACATGATCTTTAATGTAAAAAAAAAAATACCATCAAAACATGAATCTCTGTTAAACTTGTCAAAATATAGGAAACCCACTGTAATACAGTGCACAGCAGCATAAACATTTAAACTAAATATGATAGCATTTTCTTACTATGTGCTGCTGACCATCATGCTGAAGTATAAGCCCAACATTTGGCCAGTTTGGCAGCGGCAAAAATCTCTGACTTCTTCTTTTTGCCACTTTTTAATTTTCTACCATCTGCTGCTTTGTGAATACAGCAAGAAACCCCACTTAAATATACATGAGGAATTACAGTTTAAAAAACTTCTTTAAAAAGCACAAGTACACAAAAGATGCTTTATCAGAGTTTGGCCATGCAAGTTAATGTTTGTTGTGTTGGATATGTATTAATAGGGTCATTTAAGGCAACCCCTCCACCAGAAACCACAACGAACAGAGACTCTGAAGAAAAAAATAAACTTTGTCCTGCTCCCGCACTTGTACTTTTTCACTTAAAATCACAACACTGATTAAAGTTTTGAAAGAATGAGCAGGATTTCAGCCCACAGAACAGCAGTTGTCTTGTAATGATTTAACCTGTGTAAGCCTGTAGTGAAGCAAAGTTGCAAGACAATAATTAAATAAATAAACTGGACAGCCATCAGGGAAGTATGCGCAACTCTCCTGCAAATTTGTCAAACCTTCTATATAAGCAAAAGCACAAATTTAGAATAAATATTGTGGTTAAAACATGACAGAATATAAAATACAACTCCCATATATAGCCTGCCATGTAAATAAATCATCTCCTTTAAGCTAATGCATCAGGGATCCAAGAGCAGATAAGTTAAAAAATGGATTTTGAGAACAATTAAAAAGAACCAGTCATGATATGTTTGAGTGCTCATGCAGAGCGTAAACCGCCTTGTTTACTCTCGGTGTGTGTAGTATTAATCAGAGCGCTCTGTGTTTGCACTGTAAGGCTGCAGGCCGGATAGCAGGAGGGGTTAAAGAACGGTCTCTCTGTGTCCCAGTTTAACGGCACGTGTTCAGATGTGCTCGTAGGGACCAAAATAGACAGACGACTTTTTTCTTTTTTTAAATTTTACTCGTCTGCTTCCTATCTTTTTGATCCTGTTAACCCTCAAACATCAGTCCAACTTCAATAAAAAAAGTATAAAATAAATAACTGTGCATTTCATGAAAAAATAGATGCAAAGTTCGATATTGGAAACAGAACAGTTTAAAATGTAAAAGCACTGAGGAAAAAGAAAACTGCAGTCTTGTAATTAACATTTTAAACAATAACCAAAATTGTGCAAAAACACATTGCTGTATTGGCTTTTGTTACATATTAAATAAATGAATGAATAAATGCAGATGAAAATGTAACTTAATCTATTTTGCAAAACATAATCACCAAATAACAAGACGTTATATTAAACCCCTAAGACTATCAATTTGAAAATAAAAAATAAATAAAAAATGCTACTAATCCCAACTTTACAAGTGTTTGCATTTTAGAAGCTGCAGTAAACTTAAAGAAACATGTCAGTGCCCTTTGAAAGTAAAACAATTTATAATCTAAATGAAAGAATGCTAAAATATACATTTAGCACCTGAATTTTTTTTTTATTAGATATACTCTGTTTGAGGATAAGGGTCAAATTAGAATTATACTATATATTTGCATATTTTTATCTTATTTTATTTATATTTATTCTATTTTATATTTATTTTTATTTATATTTTTGTTTATATTTATCTTTTTAATATATCTTTTTAATCTACTTTTTTAAACAGCTATTGGATGCCAAATTTCCCTGTCAGACCTTCCCAAAGGGATTAATTAAATTTCATCTAATCTAATCTAATCTAATCTAATTTAGCATGTGTGTAGATACTTTTTCAAATGAAAAAGAGTCTGTTCACTTTTTTCGTTTTAGTCGTTTCAAAATTCTGATTAAATTTCGATTTGAAGTTAAAAAAAAGATGTTTTGCTTTGTCTTGCAGACACTATAGGCTACTTTAAAGTTATAATTTAACTTCGCATGTAAATGAGTTAGTGACGCCTTTTTTCCAACTTTAACTGAACATTACATCTATCAATGAAACGATGTCTGAAATTTCTTCTTATTGAAACGTATTGTGCATTTAACAAATACCTTTTTGACAATTTTCTGGCAAATTAGAATTTTAATATGCTGCAGATTTTTGACTGTAGGCCCAAACTTTTTTTTATCATATTAATTTTTAAATCATTTACTTAACGATTTCGTCCATAATTACTGTTTATATGTCATTTGTCTCATTAAAAATATATATCAGAATCTCATTTGAGTAATAAGACCGACAGCCATCTTATTTTTTCCCTGTCTGTTCGTAAGGGTTGTGACTTAAAAAAATGTAAACGTTTCCTGATTTTGACAAAAAACGGGCTATTTTGACAATGTTCTCCTGCTTTGTGTCATGTTATTTAAATTCCGACAGCATTGTAGGTTTTTGTAAGTACTTAGGCCTTTTTGGAGTTAATTTTGTCGGTTAACCTGTGATTTACCGTCCTGTAGTGAGTAGGCCTAACGGCTGCCCTGAAAATCAAAATGGTGGTCGTCCATCCATCTTTAATATGCCACTGTGCCTCCACTGACGAGGTCAGTTTTTTTTTAAATAATCTTTTTAGGGCTTGGCACCAACAGAGAGCTCTTTGACTGGATTATTACTTTATTTATCTGCTACATGCCCCACCGTCCCTCCTCTGGGTAAAGGTGAATGTTTCAGTAGCATGCTAGCCCGCGGGCCTCCATGTCCGGACAGAGGTGAGTGTTTGTACCTGTCGTGAACAGCACGATGGCCTTGATGCAGCTGTACTCCGCCGAGTCCACATGCAGCACCTTCAGTTTCTCCACCTGCTCCTGGAAGACCCGGATGTGGTCCATGAAGGCCACGACGCGGTCCGCGGACATTGGGGAGGCGTGCAGGCCCGCGGCGGCCAGCAGCGGGGCGACGTGGACGGGCATGGAGCACTGCGCTGCGTTCAGCACGAACAGTTCGCTCCAGGTGAGGCGGAGCAGAGCCACCTGGTCCGTCACCTGCAGGTCCGGGAAGAAGGGGATGTTCCGGGCCCACTCCACGGCGCTGAAGAGCATCCGGGCCGCCAGCTCGCAGATGTTCTCGATGCCCATGAGGTTGTTGCCCTGCAGGCACTGGGAGCCGAAGCGGGAGGTCGGGTACGGCTCGGCCCGCAGCAGCAGGGAGATGTACCCGGACAGGTAGGAGTGACACTGCAGAGGGTCCCCGTTCGTCAGCGCGAACTGGCCGTGATAGGACTGCGTGGGGAGCCGGCCTCTCTGCACAGCTGCAACAACAAAATCACACAAACGCTGATATCAGATCGAGCTGCTCGGAGTCCGTATGTTATGTTACATCCATAACATACGGACTGTGACAGGGGCCTCCAAGGTTGGCTAAGCCGAGGAGTCAGGGGCGGTTAGACTCGCGTTGGGGGTGCCAAACCCCCCTCTGAATTTTTCACAGCATCCCTGAAATTATAGCAAGAGGGGTGTTTCCCTCTAGATTTTTAAAATTAAAATATGACACAAACTTTCCAACCATCTCAAATGTACTTCTAAGCTACCAATTTGAGCAAAGATAAATAAATAATACAAAATGTCTTAGGTCAAGCTATTTCACAAAACATGCCTTATATCAAAAAATGCAGGGCAATTTAATAAAATAAAATAAAGTGATTAAAGGCAGCATGGAGATGCACTATTATATACCTTGCATTCAAAACTTTGTCCATTTTCTAGTATGAAGAAATTCACATTAAACTAAGAAAAATGAAACTATTCCCTTTCACACTTCATAACTTACTTAATGCATATTTTATAGGCCTACTTCTAATTTAATTACAATAACGCTTCTATAAATTGACTTCTCTTGCAAAGGGGCACACACAAGGTCAATTTTAACATATATTTTGTGGGATAATATTCATCTTACAACCTGGTATTTTTATTTTTTTTAATTATTGTTAAAAGTCACATACACAGCAAATATTTTGTGTTTCTCTGTGAAATAAGTGGTTTAGCAGGAGGATTTAATATTTGCAAGGAACTCTGTATGTCATAATCTTTTTAGAAGTTTAGCACCCCCAAAGGTGTAATCCCAAAATCACCCCTGCCAAGGACCCCAATATTGCATCAGCCTTTTGCAAAGACCCCCTCTGGCTTTCTTATATTCTTAAAGTAGCGCACATTTAAACTGCAGCAATCAAACACTGAACAGACCATTTTTTATGAACCAATCATTTTATTTTAATTCACCAAATGTATTTCTTAAAAGTCTTCTAAATTTCTTTAATAATAACTAATAATAATTAGTGTTTGTGTATTATTATTTTTCAAAATTTTCTTCATCATTGCATGCAGCACAGGCAGGAAAAAACACATTTCAAAATTGTTAGCAAAAACTAAAAAGACGTTTGACTTCTATAGCCACAAATAATTTTATTAGTTGAATTTTAGTTTGCTCATTTCTCCCCCTCAATCTTTAAAGTATTCAGATCTCCCAGAGCCCCCTGGCAATACCACAGATGGTCAGGACCCCCACTTTGAAACACTGTGCTATGGCACTAAGAGAAAAACACCTAAGAGCAAACCACACAATTTACAGCATTGAATATTTCACTTAAAACACTATCACATGCTAAAATCACACAAACACAATGTCTGATAGCATGTCAGACACTAGAGGTCATTTCTACACCACAGATGGGCAGTAATCCAAAACCAATATGAGGGCCTTCCCCACCGAAAAAAAGGGCAATTATTGCAAATGACAAAATATTTAAAGCACTGATTTTCCAAGGATAAGGCTAAAAACACCACGACATATAAGAGATGTAATAAAAGTACCTAACAGTATAGGATCATACTTCAAAAACACCATATTTAAATCTTTGAACATATCTGTAGACCAGAAGTAACTTAAAAATATGCTCACCATTGGTACCATATCCATTCTTCGGCCACAGAACATAAAATAATATTTATTGCATGCCATGTTAATGCATGACAGTCCACTAATGTACTGTTTTAAATGTCGACTGGACTCAACTGAACTGACAGATGATTCCTGGAGACATTTGGGGCTTTTAATGGACTTTTAAAGGACAGACACTTGGTGATCTTCGATGACATTTGTGACTGAGAGAGCAAGAGAGCGAGAGACAGAGCAAGAGACAGAGAGAGAGAGAGAGCGTCGTCTAAATTGAGCAAATATGTTGGCAAAGTGATACTAGCTTGGCCCTTTGCCTCCAGCCAGTTGATTGTTCAAACATTGCCCATCTGTCTGTGCAATTTAGAGCAGCTTGCATTTTTGTAAAATTTAAATGATTGAATCATAGCTTTCTAAATTAATGAACTTTGATAATACATGGAACTGTAAAAATATTTTGGCAACACTTGGAAAATTTGAGGGAACTTTACAAACTTTTCCAAATGTTGCCAACAGACCTAAGGCAATATAGACAGTGTCCAGTGATTTACCTGCAAGTAAATAAACTAAGAGAAATCAGTTTCTCAATTTCACAAAGAGGTCAGCAAAATTCAAATGAAGAAAATAATTAAGACAGATATAATTTTTATAAACTAAGAAATTACTGAAACAACTTCCTGACATAGTTTAAAATTGTACAAACAGGTTGGCAGTATATAATTTTAAAGAAAATTGATTTGAAATGCAGAAAAATGTTTTGCATAAAAACATTTAGTTAATAAAATCCGTCACAAAAATCAGGCAACTTCCAGCCACTACCTAAATTGCATAATTAGGTTGCCAACATTAAGGTACAGAAAGTAATTCAGAATAAAGCTAAATTAATTTACATAATTTAGCAACTTCCTTATACTGTTCAAATTGCACAATTAGATTTACAACATATAAGTAATCATTTTGCATGATGCTTGTTTCGGTTAAATATAATTTCATTACTAAAAATACCTCAAATTGAAAGCAACCTTCTAACACAGTCTGACTTGCACAAATAGGTTGGTGATATTTGGACATAGGTAAAACTGTCAAGCAGAGGAAATCCTTCATCCCCAACAGTTTCACTCCCTGTTTTAGACATTGCCAACCTGTTTGTGCAATTTATACAGCTTGCAGTAAACTGTTACCAGTATTTTTAACAAAAAAATAGCGCACTTGAATAACTTGATACATTAAATAGGTTGGCAATATTTAATTAAATAAAACCAAAGAATTTGGATGAATTAAAATAAGCTACTTAAAAATATTGAAAAATTTGAAGCAACTTTCTGATACTGTCTAAATTGAATAAATTCCGTGGCAGCAGTCATGTGCAGAAAATAATAAATAGTTAAACAAAATGACCTAAAAGGCTAGAATTTTATTTATAAAAAATGCAAAAAAGTGCAAGCTACTTTCTGATGCTTTCTTTAACTGCATACATTTATTGGCAACAATTATGTACAGAAAGATAATTATTAAAACAAAATAGCTAAAATTACTGTAGCTCAATTTCTAGAAAATACAAAAGATGCAATCTACTGTCTGACACTGTCTATAATACTCTATTATGTCAGCTCAGTTTAATGTAAGAAAAATATTTTGAATGAATAAAACAGGTTTTGATTAACTTGATTAATTTACTTAAAATATATATAATAAAAAATTGCAAATTATATACTTCCACTGTCTAAATTACAAAAGTAAGTAAGCATGTGTTCTGGTAGTAGGTCAAACTAGGGAGGAGCAGAGGAAAACCTATTTTCACCACTTTGTTCAAACACAAAAAAACTTTTTATTTGTTCAGTTTACTAATTATTCTGTCACTCACCTTAAATGTTTTCAACCAAGAGCTAAAGAGAATACTGTCTTAATTACACAAATGTAATGGTAATTACATTCAAGCAAATTAGCAACAATTAAAATGATTTGCATAAATATTTCATTGCTAAAAAGAAAATTCTGAAAATTGCAAGCAACTTCCTGACACTGTTTTAAATTGGGCATTTATGTTGGAAATTTTCTGACAAATGGGTAAAACTGGTTAGGAGCATCTTGATTACCCTCTTGTCTTAACAGTGCCAACCCATTTGTGCACTTTGGATTATGTGCCATACATTTATCATCTTTAAAAATAAGTTTCATACCTCATATCTGATGCACAGTAACCACATCTTGAGGACCCTGGGAGCACGAGGCTCCGAGCAAACAGTTATGTCAGCTTGGACTTTTCTCCCCTCACAAACTCAAAGATGCTTTACAAGAAGATTGGTGACTTCCTTGGCCTGATGATGAAACTGCCTGTAGCCACATATTGTTTGACATTCAGAGAGAACACTTGAAAGTGGGAGACGCATTTGGGAGCAACAAATCTGTCAACTGAACCAATATAGCATGCTATAAACACCGACACATGCTAAGCCTTACAGCATTTTAGATGCAAGTGGTCCACGATGCAGACATGGCTCACAATTTTTTTTGACACTGTGACCTTACCAGCAAGGTATGAACGATATGAGTGGCCCCTGTTCTGATAAAATTGACCTGAGCTTTGTTCTATATCTGATGTACTGTTTGTTTTCTATAGAGGATTGAGTGTACAAAGATAATATTTAATTTCATTGTTCTTTATCTGTGTACATAGATCCAAATTTAGCAGCTCTAAACCCTCATTTTGTATTTGAGCATGAAACCAAACAAAACATCAACATATTCTCCAACACAAAAGACCTTTTCTGCATGCACCCTCCATCAAATTGATATTTTCTCTGGCTTTATAACTGATAATTATCCACACGCATGTTTTATTTTGTCTTGTGCACAATCTTACAATGTTGTAATCTCTTTGTTATTGTGCATCCTATCTGCCGAAACAGAGTCACAATAGTATAACAATATATGGAGGAAGTCCCACAGCATCAGTGTTTTAATGCCAAAACCTTTTCTTGACTTCACAAGTTAAATTTGTGTCTTTTGATTGTCATGAATAGGTGAAATATTACACAAATGGGTTTTTTTAATCTACAGCTTGAAGCCATCTGGTGAGTTACTAAACTAGCCATCTGGCCCTGTGTTGTATTATTATTTTTCTGTTTAAAAATTAAAAGAATGTACGATTTAATAGGCTTAACATCTCATAATCACCCACACACAATGAGTCTGATAGCATTTTAAACACAAGAGGTCACTGACTAAGTGCTTTGGACAGCCTCTGGAGAGAAATGTCACATTATTGGCATTTATTTCCAAGTCATGACTTTTTCTCGACTATTTTGAGAGAAATCAGTGCGGTCTAATTTTAGTAAAACAATAAAAATTAAGCCTAATGTCTGAAATTTGCACTTTGTCGCCTACTTTTACCGAGTGCAAGTTTCCTATCCTTTGGGGCCTGTGTTGCAGTTTGCTTTTTGTGGTTTTGAATACAAATACTTCCAAACTTTGCACAAATCTGTATCAAAACTGTTCATTCAGTACTAACATAGAGGCTAACCCAGTTTTGGGGTAGCAGGCTAAACCAGGCTGCGTTGGGCCTTCATGCATAATAGATCCACACTTACACACAGTGAACGCAAATATATCCCAGACGTTACTCGCCTAAAGACCAGATTAAAACCGAAGAAATACATTAAAGTTACTCTAAAATGTCGCCCAAAAGCTTCAAGATTTAAAAAGTTGTCCGATAAAACTCCCTCAGGCTGTTTTTGGTCGAGTAGCAACAACTAAAACATGCTACATGATGCTAGCAGTAGCCCTGTAATCCCTAATATCAAAGGCTAGACGGTGTTATGGTGTAAAGCGTAACCGAGACGATTGTGTGCCCATGCAGGCGTGGGAAATACAGGCTGTACATCAGAGGCTAGACAAAGACAACACCAACCACCGGGGAAATATACGAGCTAAACTAATGTAGCTTCACCAAAATACATTAAAAA
The DNA here is from genome assembly GCA_037902135.1 of Cetoscarus ocellatus. Lineage (NCBI taxonomy): Eukaryota > Metazoa > Chordata > Actinopteri > Labriformes > Labridae > Cetoscarus > Cetoscarus ocellatus. Next base: position 2,271,165 of record JBAMNC010000366.1, read on the forward strand.
GAAAGATATGCATTTAAAGAGACATTATGTATGAGGGGAGTGTGCTTAGCTCAGTAATGGATGTAAGGATTCAGTAATAATTATCAAAAGAGTACAAACAGCAGAATTAAATGGACGCCACAATACCAGCTTAATATTGGAAGAAAGAAAATATGTTTTGCCTGGGAAATATTTTATGTAAACTACAATATGTGTTTAAAGTATCCCTTGTTGTCTGGTTAATTCTTGATGTTTACTTAATTTATTTTGTTGGGGTTGGATATTTCTCTATGCTATTTTAATCACAACAAAGAATTTGTGTTCATCCCTTTCTGTGACAGTTTTTTGTCGAAGCCACTTTAGTGCAGAATAATACACATTTGCTTAAATTAATTAAATTTACATGTTTTGTTGATATATTGTCAGTGAAAAGTTCGTAATTTTTTTTTCCACAGCAAGATTTTCACTTTTTTCCTCCCTTACAGTACAGACATAAACTAAAATTCAGCCCCCAACCAAACCCCCTTTGGGTAAAGCTTTTGTTGTTTGTAATTAATTTTAATTATAATTTAGTTATTTACCACTTTGAAGAGTTTTAATCTTTTTTTTTTTTGCCTCATGCCTCGAGATTACAACGTTGTTTTTGTCACCATTTGATCTGCTATAGGCTATTTAAAGTTGTAAACAAAAATATGACGGGGCCGTACCTTCCCTCCTCATGCCGACTTTGAGGCATTTCTTGAGGCGACAGTACTGGCACTGGTTGCGGTGGTGCTGGTCCACGGGACAGTTCCTGTTGGCCCTGCATGTGTAGCTCAGGTTCCTTCTTACGCTGCGTTTAAAGAAACTCTTACATCCTTCACAAGTGAACTGTCCGTAGTGCTTCCCGCTGGATTTGTCCCCGCACACGATGCACTCGATCTGCTGGCTCTGCTGCTTGTCCATGGACGAGGAGGAGGAGGAGGATGAGGAGGTGTTGTTGTTATTGTTGGCGGCGGTCGCGGTGCCGTTCGCCGTGGCGCTGCTGCCGCCGCTGCTGGACGGGTTGGGCGGCTGTGCGGTCTGAGGAGGCGCTGCTGCCGCTGCCGGCGGTATTTCCAGAGAGGGCGCCGGGTTCATGTGTCCCGCCAGCTCCCCGGGCAGAGACAGAGGTGAGGAGAGGGTCCCCTGGGTGTCCCCGACGCCCTCGGTGTTTCTCCACGCCACCATCGCCATATCGACCGTCGCCAAAAGTTTACGCGCCCTACTTTCCTGTTTTTACGCGATAATTAACGCACACACACTGTCTGAATGTATCATCAAGGAAACTGCGGCATTGTTTGACTAAATTAAATACAAGTTACGCATCACAGTCCGCATATAGAGCTCATAAGGAAACGGCGAGATGATTATAACGCGCGACTACACAAGTAAAGAAAGCGCAGTCACCCAGAAACAGGTTCAGCGCGGCGGAAATCCTATAAGAAAGCTTCATTCAGAGCGACATAACGCACTACAACATCCACAGAGGAAACGTAAAGACGCACAGCGCCGAGCCAACATCCACCACGTTATCCAGAAAGGAGAAAAATCAAACACCATCTGATCCTCTCCGTCCACAGTGTCCAGCTTCAGAGAGCGTGCAGACGCTGCAGGAGAGACCAGGCTTTCCAGACGCTCCCTGCTCTCCCGATCACTCACAAGTTACATTAAAAAGACAACGGAGGGAGAGGGGGTGATGGATGGTGATTTTGATGATGCTTCGCTTCGGGACGGAGGAGGAGAGTGGTGCGTCCGAGCGTCACTGGCTGTGGCACGGTGACGCGCGTGTTTGGGAGGCGGGGTTTACGCGCGCGGGGAAGCTGGTCTGGGAGCTGCGGCGTGGGGCCCCGTTTGGTTTTCTGTTGATACACACACACAGCCGAGTGTGGTAGTGCTCCCCCCTTCCCTAATCTTTACTGTTTTCTTTCCCTGTGAGTTTGTTGTTGATTTGACTCCTGTATTTGCAGGGATTCAGTCGGACTGTTAACTCCGCCATTACCAAGAACATATTCACTATTTTAAAAAAGGAAACCCGAATTTTACTGCTCATACCTCACGAGTCTTTAGTGAGGAGTGTGACCAAGGCACCAGATTCTTTCTGCAGTTATTTGATGCCACCTAGTGACATTATTAAATCCCACATACTATTGTTAAGGCAGTGTTTGTTGGCTGGTCTTAGGAGCCACTTCTAGCTCCTCAGAACCAGAATCCGAATTGCTATTTATTATTTTAAGTACATTTACGGTAATCAAAGACTTTGACTTGGTAAATTGCTGCAAAAGACAATCAACACATAGGAAGAATAAAAACAAAGAGTCAGAAGGATCAAAATAAAGTTTAAAAATAGGTAGAAACTAATTACAATTGAGTGAGGTATACATCAAAAATATACATTATATATATAATAGGCACATAAAGAACAAAAAATCAACGCAAAGGTATATAAAGAAGATGCAGTAAATTTTTCTAACAGTATAAATATAAGTTTTCCAGTATAATTGTTCATCCACTTACATTATTTAATCACAAATGTTGCTGTTGTGTCTTTATAGGGTTATAGAGTTAAATATACAGACGTCGGGATAAACAAGGCTACAAGAAAAATTAAAACATGAATATGGGAAGGAAAAAACAGTTAATAAAAATAACCATAAAAAGATGCTAATACAGGAAAGAAGGATAATAAATAAGTAACAACAGGAAGAAATAGATAGATAAATACACTGTAAAAATAAAAACTTAAAAACTCTGGCATTAAATCCATTTTTCAGTAAATAAAACAATTTTTTTTTTTGTTGTGTTCTAAACTTAATCAAAGGAGGTTTTTTATGTAAATTGGGCTAATTTCTTAACTTCAGGTTGGCAAGACGTAAAACAATTAGGTTCAGGTCAGGTGTGGTCAGGCGAGGTCAGGCCAACTTCTGAGCACAGGGTTCATATAAAGACAAAATATTGTGATGACCCACAGGAAGTGGTCGTTCCGAAATGAACTGTTACGTTAGACTCAAAATTTTGGGTTTTGACCCAAAACTCAAAAATCTAGTGCATCTAGATCTTTAATTCATCCCCTTTGGAAATTCAGGTAAGAGCATCTTGGAATTAATTAAGTATCTAATAAATAAGTAAATAAGAAATCAACCAAATGACAGCTGGGATAGGCTCCAGCCCCCCCGAACGGAATAGTCGGTATAGAAAATGAATGAATGAATCTAATCTAAAAAATCTAATGTTAGGTAAAGGCAAGTCTATAGAAGTGAGTTTTAAGAAGTGATTTCAAAGATGTCACTGACTCTGCACGCCTTTTCTCCTCTGGCAGGTTGTTGGAAAGTTGAGGAGCTCTAATGGAGAAAAATGATCCCCTTTGTTCCAAAGTCGAGACTAAAACCAATGTGTGATATTGAATTAGCCCTTTGAATTAATACCTGAATTAAGGTCCACGATAAACACAGTCAGTCATGACCGAACAGTCATGAAAGTTAGGTTTGTCCGTGAAGACTATCATAATGAACAGCACATGTAGGTTTAATGAATTTTTGTTTTCCACAGAGTTTATTATCAGCAATGATACAAGAACATGGTGAAAACTGCTGCACGGTGGTCTTTCTGTGTGAAAGTAGCATGTTCTCCCTGTGCATACCTGGGTTTCCTCTAGGTTTGCTGATTTTCTCCCACAGACTCCAAAAAATGCTTGCTAGGTTAATTGGTGACTCTAAATTGTCCTCAGGTGTTGTGTGTCCATACCTGGTCATTTATCTCTACATGTTGGCCCTGTGATTGCAGGCTATCAGTTCAGGGTGTCCCCTGCCTCTTAACCAATGTTAGCTGGGATAGGATCCAGTAACCTGTGACCTCAAAAGTGATAAGTGGTATATGTACACACAGCTATGAACTCTTTATTGACAGGCCACATGCATTAGTGGTAGTAAATCATTAGTTTATGATAAATGTTAGTATCAGAATGAAAGAAATAATGTGTAACTGTTCTCATATCAACTATGCTGACATATGAAATGTAAAACATGCATTTGATGCTTTTCATTTTAAGTTTAGTATTTACACATGAGTTACTAATGCGTAGAAAATGCATTAATAAAGCACTGAATTGATGAAATGTCTAAAAATAATGTATTAATTCATTAGTAACGCATCCTCAGAAGCAGTTTGATATTTATAAATGCTTAAGTAATATTTACAAAATGCATTACAAATGCATGAATTCAGCATAACAGTATTTGTAATGATTGATAAATGAATGGTAAATTACTGCTTTATAAACATCAATGAAAATGAACCAATGTCCAAATAATGCCTAAAATATTCTATTAACCATTAACAGTCAATAATAATACCTTGTAGTCAATGTAAGAGGTTTTACAAATGTTGATGACTGAAATAAAATAAAAAAAAGATGCTTGATATATGTATTTTCAGTTGGACTTCAGTTTTTATTGAAGGGGTTTTGAACTGGTCCAGATATCATTTGATTTTTACGATAATTATACCAAGAAATACACAAAAATGAAGATTAACTTCAATGTTTTTTTTTTTTTCAAAACAGCACTAATAATTCTAGTAGATTCTAGCATCCCCATATCATGACAATCTGATGAAGAATGATGTTTGAATCTCAGTGAGTGACAGAAAGGATGAGAAGACTTTGCTGCCTTTGCTGTATATAGCGATAGAAATAAAGGTTCACATTATAACAACAAACATGTCTCCCTGACCTGACACACCAGGTGGACTGTTCCATAGTTCATCTGGGAAAGAGTCCATAGAAAGTGTTTGGGGAGGGCAGAAGCATATCCAGAAGTTGATTGGACAATCATTCTGTCAATCACCTTTATTATGGGACAATTAGATAATGTAGAAGGCGGGCTCTACTGCGCTGCTGAACATTTGCCTTTTCGTAAAACAATCTCTGGTCAAAACATGTCAGAAGTGGAGCAAAAATATATTCACTTAAGAGAAGTTTGTAGTGGTGTTTGTTTTTCATTTAATAAATAAATACGGTCCAGATCTGATAAAACTGCTACCGAAACTGTTAGCATCTAAGCTAATCTCTGTATAAGCAGTCACTTCTTGCTGTTGCCTCACATGTAGCTCCCATCTCCTCCTGCTCCCATCTCTCTTCTGCCTGATTACAGACACTGAATCAGGCAGATCCAGCTGCTGAGCAAGGTTAATGTCTCCCAGCTCTGCTGCTAAATTTTTAGAATGTAACATTTTTAACCTGTGGTTCACTGGTCCAGCCTCAGAAATGATTAAACAGTTTTCAGATAAAACATGTTTGATAAAAGAGAATCTGTGGGATGTTCAGTCAAATTGAACGCTGTATAATTTCTTTAAAAAATGTATAACCCCATCCCAACTTCTATGAAAGTTATGAAGGACATTGTTAACTGTGTATCTGATCTTTTCCAGTTTTAGATCAGACTTTATAACTTGGATAAGCTGGTTGTGAGTGTGTGGAGCTTTTCTCCAGTGAAATAAAATCAGTCGTCCTGCCAACAGGGAGGAAAAGGCAAGAGCCCTGCGCTGGTGAATGGTAATTAAGTTGAACAGGATGACTCAGGTCCAATGTTGCCACTGTGACTTTTGCTAAATGTTGCTAAGTGCTGTACTCATAGTGGATTTCTGTTGGGCTTTAACAAGTAACAATAACGATATAAAAATTTGAATAAATAAATTATAGGATTAAACTAGAAGTGCCTTGGGAGCACAAACATCCACCAGGGCATTTCCAACATTGTTTGCAAGTTATTTTCTAAACTGTGGAAAACTATCCTATCTCACACTGATAAGAAATCCTTGAAAAGTTCCTGGATCCACATCTGGATTCAGATCAACATCAAAATCTATTCATTGCTTTATTGTGCCACGACCAACATTCCCTGAAAATGTCATCAAAATCTGTCATTGCCTTTTCGAGTTACCATGCTTAAAGCCAAACAGACAAATGTCAGCAAAAACACAACCTCCTTTCTTTCCCTGAAAATGTCATCGAACTCCATTGAGACTTTATCAGGCTATTAGTGAAAATGTTGAAGACTGCCCTGCCTTGCAATGTTAACAAATCCTTTTAAATATTCTGGGATTTTTGAGTTCCTCTAAACAAACTAAATAACATCAGTAAAAACAAAAAACTCATTTGCAGAAGTAATTAATGCAGAGTATGGTATTGACCCACTCTTCTGTAAAGTGTCTTGAGGTAACATTTGCTTTGCTTTACAAACTAGAAAGCACTTGGAGATCGCAAACCTCCTCCAAGGTAGCACACGTATTGCTGTTACATCTATAAGAAATAGTTCCATAATAAAGTTACCATCATAATATTATTCATTGACCCTGAAATCCCACACCTAGCACTTAAAATCATGTCGATATCATTATTAGTTAGACAGTTATTGACAGTTATTAACATACAGGGCCAAAAACATAACCTCCTTGGCGGAGGTAACTAAGACTGATGGACTCAAGGTTAAACTAGGTGAATTTTATGAGTTCAGTCTTGATCCAAAACATGCAGCAACTAAACAACACTTTTTTTTTTTTTTTTTTACCACTCTCAGTGCCACACAACCCACCCAGCTTGTCCTCTTGGTCCACCTCTATATTACCACTGTTCAGCAGTGGTACGCCTCGACACCCATAGGTGGTAGATCTCTTCTCCACACTGCAGCAGGCTGACATGCTGGCAGACCACTGTTCCTTCAGATGTAGGTTTCTGATCCAATGAGGGAGAAAGAAATGGTTCCAGCTCCACTGACCTGGTCAACTTGTGTCCAAACCAATCATGGTAACACACAGAAACCGGAGGATAAATCAATAGTGTCAGGTGTTGTGCCGAGGGCGATGGCGGTGGCTGCAGTTGGGAATAGTGATGGTGCATGTCGTCTTCTTTTACTGGTATATTGGTCGCGGCAGTAGGACATTTTTGTTTTAAAATAACGGGGCCATATTTTCATGGAACAAAGAATTTAGTTTTAATGCACGTGTGTCACTGTAGTCTGGGATGACCCTTTAAAATTTAAAATGTAGATGATACCCATCTTAGTGGAAAGCCAGATGCAGAGCGCAAAGTAGTTGTTTTTGTCGTAGCATAATTCAAACCAGTCAGGCTGACTCTGACTGAACTCTCAGTTTAATTCAAGACGCTTTGTTGGCATGAACATTTTATATAATACATATTAACAAGATGCGTTACTCAAAAGAAGTCCAAATAGAGAATAAGAAATTCTCTTTAATATTAACAAATCATTCTAAATTATTAATGATAAATGACTGTCAGTCACAAGCTTTTTGCATTGGTACAAAAAGAGAAAGGGCAAGTAAATTATCATCTGTTTCAACAAGTTTTAGTCATGACAAACAGCTCCTCACACTGAATATGATTAAATATGATTAATAGGATCAGCTCTCTTTTTCTTTAAAAGCAGTGTGTGCCTGCCTAGTGCATTGTCATTTAGTCAGCAGAGTTCACTGCTTGGTCCAAACTTCAGCTGTATGATTGAATTCCCCCTTTTCATAAAATGCCCCTTAATTTCCTCACAGGACTCTGTATAAATTGACGTTGATGCTTCCACAACATCGGAAACAATCATACAGACTCATGGACAATCATGTATGACACACAAAAGCCTGACTTTACCTAAAACCTGCAGACACACAAACAGTCGAACTCATCTACTCTTCTTGAATATGTTTCACATTTCAATAGTATGACTTATTAAATTGGGCGGCATGGTGGCGCAGCAGGTAGTGCATGTGCCTCACAGTTAGAAGGTCGCCAATTCGATCCACAGGTTGGGCAGGGCCCTTCTGCGTGGAGTTTTCATGTTCTCCCTGTGCATGCGTGGGTTCTCTCTGGGCACTCTGGTGTCCTCCCACAGACCAAAAACATGCTCACAAGGTTATCTGGTCTCTCCAAATGGCCTTTAGGTGTGAGAGTGAATGATTGTTTGTCTTTCTATGTGGCCCTGTGATTGGCTGGTGACTGGGTGAGGTTGTACCTCGCCTCTTATCCAGTGTCAGCTGGGATAGGAAGCTGGTGGTGGTCAGTCTATCAAGGCACCTTTGATAAGCAGCAAACATAACAGATGTATAAATATTGCATGAGAGCATTTGATTTTGTGTTCTTCTGCATGTTTCTGGGTTAATGAAGGGAATATTGAAATGTTCTGTCCATTTCCAAACACTTTCTTTAGACTCTTTCCCAGACGAACTAGCAAAATATTTTTAACAGTCCATCTGATGTGTCAAGTTAAGACTCTTAAACTCTTTTAAAGTGTCGTTTACATTGACTCAACACTTTTTTTTGTTCATAATATGATTTTTTGTGGTATTAAGCTTTTTGTAGGTTTTTGCTCTGTCTTGTTTTGTTATGTCCTCTGTCTCTAAATTGCCTTTTTTGTCACAAATGTCATGGTGAGCTGTTATGTCACATTACCTCAGGATTATAAAAAAGAAAGAAACAGATGTGAGGCACCAAAAACAACATTTTATTTTTCAACAAATGATACTGTGGGTTGGGCGACATGGTGGCATAGCAGGTAGTGTGTGTACCTCACAGCTAGAAGGTTGCTGGTTTGATTCTTGTGTGGGTCAGGGCCTTTCTGTGTGGAGTTTGTTCTCCTTAAGCATGAGTGGGCTCTCTCTGGGCACCAAAAATATGCTTATTAGCTTATTGATGTCTCCAAATTGTCTTTAGGTGTGGATGAGTGTGTGAATGGTTGTCTGTCTCTCTGTGGCTCAGCGATCAGCTGGCAACCGGTCCCAGCTACCAAATCTACTGTGCTTCTTGCCAAATGTCAGCTGGGATAGGTTCCAAATCCCGTGACCCTGAAAGAGATAAGCCGTATAGAGAATGGATGGTTGGATACTGTTGGATTTTTGAGGTTCATTTGTACATTCAGGCCCCGTTTACACTACAATGTTGTCACTGGAAATGGGAAGGTTTTTCCTTTGCGTTTTCAAAAGCACTCTACATTCACACGGATCCACAAGAATGACTGAAAATGCAGTAGCATGCATGCTAGGCCAGTAGTTGGCGATGTAGGTTCGTAGAGAAACAGCGGTGTTACAACATATGTACGCTTTCCGGGGAAGACAAACTTTTCACAAACAACAATGGCGAGTGGACGCACAAAGATGCAGGAGTTTCTTGTCTGGACAACAAACCTGTCTGGATAACAAACTGAGCACAGTGCGCAGCAAACATGTTGCTCGATAGACGGCCGAAGCTATTGTTGTTGTTCCTATGGTGCACGCGCAACCTTCATCTGAAAGAGTACTGCACATGCGCCACACATCGTTTTCCTGTAAACGATGATCTCTGTTTTACATGGAGACGGATACCAAAATGTTTTCAAAACGTTTCACTCTTGGCCCTGGTTTTAAAAGTTTGCGGATTCAGGCACTCCAGGCACTGTTCTCATGTAAACGGAAGATGCAAACACAACAAAAACTAAGAGTTTTTGGTTGTTTTCATTGTTGTGTAAACGAGGCCTCAGCCAATATTGTGGCCAATATGTAGCCAAAATGTTGGGGGCGCTAGTTGTTCGATCCAGAAGGATTTAGGTTGAGACCGAAAGGGTGTCTGGTTCAAGTCCTGACTAAACCATGCTTGGAAGTTGGTTTAGCAGCTGGAGAAGTGCCAGCTGACTTCCTGGGCACTGCCGAAGTGCCCTTGAGCAAGGCATTTAACCCCAAAACTACTCAGAAGTGCTTCTTCAGAAACAGCGAACCATCACTCTGACATCTCTCTATTAATGCATGATCCTAGGACCTGTTTGTGCATGTGTATTTCAGCCTATATGAGTGTAGCATGTCTCAACAACAGAGTAAAGAATTGAATTTCCTCACGAGGAATTAATGAAGTAAATCTTTTCTTAAAAATGTGTACTATCTGTCAATACTGATAATCCACTTTTTAGACAGTTATCTGTAGCTATCAATACTGCACATCCCAATTTAAAGGAAAGATGTTTCTGTTGTTTTAAAATAACATTAGAAGTCCATAATTAAGCTGTAAACACACTTATCTCAGCTCCTTATTTGCATATAATGAATGTTTTCCTCCTCCCTCTGTCACCACAGACTCTGCTTTAGCTCCTGTGTTGTGTCTCCAGCAGCGTATTTTAGTCTGTTTCCTTTGATTCAGTGATGCAATCGTCTCGGTGTTCATTGAGGCTCTTGGTAGCGACACAGGGCCTTAAAATAAAGACTCTGCACAGCCATTCCTCTGTTGACTCATACTCCACAGACCTGAGGCAGAATGTGCCGTCACGTTCTCTCTGCAGTCCTTCAGTGACCACTCACACACAAAACAAGCCCTGCTCTGCCAGCTAACAAAACACACGGCTGACGTCCAAGACCAATCAACAGTGGAAGGTCAAGGCTAAAGTGTTTACTACACCGAGGGGGGATGAGGCGTCGGTCCACACTTTAAGTCACTGAAGCCTCCCCTCCCTGCTCCATCCACTGACACTTCCTGTTAGCATTATCACAGATTTAAGAGTTTAAGGATGATAATTCCCCCTGTTTCTGGGGATCCGCTGCCCTCAAAGGCTTATCACATGTGGGGAGCTGAAATCCAGCTAATTGAAAACAAAGTGAGAGAGGGGGAGAGAGAGAGAGGGCCGAGCGAGTCCTGCTGTGTGTGAAGCAGCAGGATGTGAGTGTTTACAGCTCAGTGGGAGGCATGCTGCTCTGTGAGGTGGCTCCATAAATATATATTGTTGAATCACAGCTCCCTGCTAAGCTCTTTACCCTCTGAACAAGTGGCACCATATGGTTATAGGTTAAATCCACACAGTGCTTCATAAGGACAGATGTAGGAGACATGCATCCAGGTCGCAAAGAGGTGACGGGATGAGAGCAAAGGTTTTTGAGGTCAACAAAACCAACAAAAAAGCAAAAAACATGTTTTTGAATTATTGGTGAAAATAAGAGGGTCTTTTTTTGACATATCAGTGAGAAATACACTCCCTGGTTCTTTTATTCAGTACACCTTGCTAGTACCAGGTTGGAGTCCTCTTGCCTGCAGAACTGCCTTCTTCGAGGCACAGGTTCAACACTGTGCTGGAAACATTCCTCAGAGATTTTAGTCCGTATTGACATGATACCATGTTCACACTAGAAAGCACTCAGAGAGCGCAAACCTCTGCCAAGGTAGCTCACATACAGTATTGCTGCTACATCTATAAGCAATAGTTCCATGATAAAGTTACCATCATAATATGATTCATGACCCTGAAAATCCACACCTAGCACTCAGAATCATGTTGATGTCATTATTAGTTAGACAGTTACTGAGCAAAAATGGTTGTTTTTGCTAATTTCTAAGTCGGGCCAGTACAACATCTCCTGAAAATTCAGCAAAATCTGTCCAGCAGATAATCCTGCAAACAAACAAACCAACTAGAAACGCACTCTGCCAAGATCCAATTCTGAATCACCACACGCTATGTTGGGCGAGTCTCTGCTTATGTCTGTCCATGTGGAGAAGTCCTCTGCTGGCATTGTAAGGGAAGCTGGGTAATGTAGTGACATAGACTTGAAAAACGTTGATGTGACTAAAAAAACTACAATTCCCATAATGACATACAGGGGGCGGACCCGTCACAGCAGTCGAGGAGACTTTATAATAATTCTAAAGTTCAGTGTTTTTTTGTGACATTAATCTGGATCGGATCCAGATGAAATTCACCTTGATGATAGAGTTATATGATATTTATTATCGTGTAAATTTTGAAGCAAATCCATCAAATGATGTGAGAGATATGATTTTTTAAAATATGTCAACTTATGGGATGTTTCGCAAATTTGGTGAATTTTTTGCATCCAAACAAATATGCAGATCACCACCAAAATGTATTGACTTCTTCCTTGGACCAAACCACACCTCTGGTAAAATTTTCATGGTAATCCATCCAGTAATTTTTGCGTTATCTTGCTAACAGACAAACAAACACATAAACAAACAAACACATAAACAGACCCTGGCTAAAACATAACCTCCTTAGCGGAGGTCACAAACAAACATACACCGTCAAGAACATAACCTCATTGTCGGAGGTAAAAAATTAAGTAAGCCTTTACTCACTGTAGTTGAGGGTCACGACAAAAGGAAAGACTACTTGCTATCTTTAGTTCAGCATAATAAACGTTATAATCTGACGAAGTGGGTACCTGCTGTCCACCTGTCTGTTATGCTGCTCAGTGGAGCACCTGTATATGCCATCAGTGTTGTCTACTATTCCATTAACTCGGTTTTGATGTTTTTACGGTTCAGATAAATTCCACTTTGAAACTTGTTCTCACTGACGTTGAGTTTAGAAAATGTATCCGTGCTGTCTTTGTGATGCTAATTGTCTGCAACATTTTCTTTGAAAACCTATCTGACATCTGCAGGTGGTTTTACCAGCAGTTTGAGCGATGGTAAATGGACTTGAGCTTGTTGTGCACTTTTCTAGTCTCTTTGTCTACTTACAGGAGCTTTTCATCTCAGGTCACATCTGCACATTGATGCTCACATTCACTCACTGATGGTTCAGAGTTTCCCGTTTACAAGCCACTGATGCTACCCTGACACACCAGATGGACCATTGAAAATACTTTACTAATCCACCTGGGAAACAGCCCATAGAAGGTGTTTGGGGAGGGCTGGACCTTTCAGAAGCGTATCTGGCAGGTCATTGGATTGTTATGCCAATCTGCATTTATTACGAACCAATCGGATAATGTTGTAGGTGGGCGCTACTGTGCTACAGAATGTGAGCCACTTCTTACAACAAACTCCAGTCAAAACATACTGGAATTGGAGCAAAAATATCCTTACTATAGAGAAGTTTGTAGTGTTATAATTATTTTTCATGTAATAGAGAAATGTGGTCAAAATCTGATAAAACTGATACTGAAGATGTTAGCATCTCTGCTAATCTCTATTAGTGCGGTCACTTCCTCCTGTCATCTCGCTTGTCTCGCTCACCTCTTCCTGCTGCTTTGGGCCGAGCACAGTCATTGTAGATTGGAGCTCAGCAAGGTGGATCTGCCTGATTACAGACATTGAGTCAGGCTGATCCAGCTGCTGCGCAAGTTTACACTGAGCAACTTAGGCTTAAGTGTCTTGCCCAAGTACACATCACCATGTGACACCTCGAGCTGAACTCTAACCTGCAGCCTCCCAATTAAATGGTAAATGGACTTGAGTTTATAGTCCTGTTATAGTCTTTGACTACTCAAAGCAGCTTCACAGCAGCACAGGTCACATCTACCCATTCACACCCATTCACTCTTACATTCACTCACGGATGGTTGGAGTTTCAATGTTATTTGTCCATCAGTATCATCTAACACAATTATGCCCTTTCATGCCAATTTACACGCCACTGATGCAGCAGTGGGAGCAACTTAGGGTTAAGTGTCTTGCCCAAGGACACATCCCCATGTGACAGCCGGAGCTGGACTCAAACCTGCAACCTTCTGATTACCAACCAAGCGCATAATCAGACCTAGTAACCAACACCCCATACTGTGATGATATATCCTGTGGCTGCATTACTCAGAGGCTCTTCAGCCCTACGGCATCATTTTTTGGGAATTACATGAAGCAGACGTACACTGTGAGCTCGTGTATTGCAATTTCTCCTCATCCGTGTATCCATATATCGGATTATTTGACAGGCAGGGGTGGGACAGAGTTTACTTTATTGGTCAGTACTGTTAAAAATGTACGCACAGTTTGTACATGATTAAGATGCCACTGTGTGCAAGGAGTTTACAATATTAAACACCCTCCTGTCTGCGTACACGATGACAGAAATGACTCTTTTTTTAACAGTTTGCAGTCTGTATTTCAGTTTAAACTGACAGCCAAGTGCAACAAAAATTGACAGTTTTCTGTCACAACACATAGACAGGGCCTTAGATTTTGTCTTTCTTGATGTATGTGGCTTCTTACCTGGTGTTCCTGTTTCTTTAAAGTTTTCTCTGGATTTGTTTTTAATCTTTCCTCTTATTTTGTAGCTCTTATTCATGGTGTTTCATGTCTAGTTTTACCAAAGTTGGCCCTGCCCAATGTGGCACGCTAGGCAAGATTTTATATGGCGCCCCCCTCCATCGGCGATTTACATACCCTTACAAAAGAAGTCAAATAGCATTGTTTTTACTATTGTCTTTAATTTATAAAATAATATGTAACCCAATTTACTTATTTGTTATTATCATTTGTAGTAATATTACTTGGGCATTGTATGACATTTGAATCAATGTGAGTTTTGTGGAGGCACCCACAGCATTTGCCCATTGCCTTTTGCGTCAGCCAGCTCTGAGTTTTACTGCCTGGCATTTCCCTGCTTTGTGGTTGCGTGCATCATGATTGTCTGTGTAATCAGTCTCACCTGTTTCTGATCACCTCTGTGCACATTAAGCCCTCTGTCCCTCAGTGTCTGTCTGTTGTCCACTCCAGTCTCTGTATGCTCCTTAATTCACTGTGGATTTTCAGTTGAAGAAATACTATTGGTTTTTTTTTCACAAATTAACATAAAAAGTAGTTAAAAAGTTGTGCCTGTTAACAAAAATTCAAAATGATTTTAAAATAAAACAAAATTAAAACAGTTATAATCTTGCAAGGAAGTAATGAAACATAAACACACATAAACACACATAAACAGAGAAGAGTTAAAAAAAACAATAGCACTTGTTGAACTAGTTATCATAAATGTAAAAACCCCACTCCAATCTGCAGCATTCACACACTCCAGAGTTAGAGCTTCCTGGTGTCTCCAGAGTTGGATTCGTCACAGACCTCCAGGAAGAGGCGGTAGTATATTCTTAACCATCAGAGTAAATGGGTGTGGTGTAAGCTCATTATGTCAATGGGATTAATGGTGGTGATCTAAAAGTATACTGCGGCCTGTCTCATGCCCTCCGGCGGACTCTTACAGTAAGTTGTTGGCAGACTCAGAGCGTCGGTGAGCGTGTAGTTCGGGGAATGTCATGAACTCGGCCTACACAGGTCAAAACAGGGAGGGATAAACAAACTTTATATACTGTCTGGGCTTTACGTTGGCTTGTTGTTGTAAATATTCATGTGTGTTTGTGACTTTCAAATGAAATATTGGTTAAGATGAAGTTGTTGATTTTGATTGTACTTTATTTCATGATGATTTAAAAAAAAAAAACTTGTCAGGCTTAATGCTCAGTCAGAAGATTATTTACTTATAACAGCAAGATGCTCACTGACCACAAAGTAACCTTTTTAAATAGATTAGGTTCCCAGGGGAAATATATCATAAAAATCATGTTATATTTATCTGTTTGATATGAGGCAAAATAATAAAAATTCTACAATCTAGTACTGGAAAATAAATGTTATTTTACTGGTCAAAGTTGCAGTCAAGCTCCTGCCAGTGGTAATTATGGCAGCTAATGTTAAATTTAGTCTTAGGCTCCAAAGGAAAATTTTTGTTTTCTTGTCTGTAGCTTAGGTCCATGAAAAAAAATCTATTTTAGTCCATTAAAATATCTATCATTTTATTTATTACTTTAAGCCAAAATTTTCTCTGTCTTTGGACCAATTTAATAAAGCAAATTCAAAATGAATCTGTTTTAAAAATACCCACAATAATGCATTTTCATTACTTCAATTGCGTTTGACAAAAAAAAATGTGGAGAAATATGCATTTTGAATGTCAAATAGCCCACCCCTAACATGTCAGTCTGGTTGATTACCCAAACTTTTGTCATCAGAGATTTTGTTTGAGCAATTTGTTTTTCATTTCCTTGAAAAAACATAGCTAATAAACACCTTTAGGTGTATTTTTGGAACAAAATCAGTTAATGCACTCTGTTTAAATTGCATAAATATGGCAGCAATGTTTGAAAGAGTATAGAGTTTCCTTCAGTTCACCAGCTTCACCAGAACAAATCTTATCATACAAAGTAGACAGTGCTCTCATTTTTATCTTACCAAAGGGTTATGTTTTTGCCAGGGTCTGTTTGTTTGTCTGTTTGCAAGATTGCACAAACACTACAGGATAGATTTACATTAAATTTTTACCAGAGGTGTGGTTTGGTCCAAAGAAGAAGCCATTACATTTTGGTGCTGATCCGCGTATTTGTCTGGATGCAAAAAATTCCCCAAATTTTCGAAAATCCCATAAGTTAACATTGGGCTGTATTTTAAAAAATCGTATCTCTGACATCACTTGATGGATTCGCTTCAACATTTACAGGATAATATATAATATATATAATATAACTCTATCATCAAGGTAAATTTCACCTGGATCCAGATTGACGTCATTAAAAAAACATTGAAGTTTATAATGGCACATCCCATTCATTTCTCCTCAGCTGCTGTGAGGGTTTTGTCCCCTTTTCATCATGATGGGAATTGTAGTTTATTTGAAAACTGATGTCAATGTTTTTCAAGCCTATGTCACTACATTTCCCAGCTTCCCTTGCAATGCCAGTGGAGGAGTTCTCCACATGGACAGACATGAGCAGGGACTCGGCTGTCCAATCGGAGCGCATGGTGATCCAGAATTGTATCTTTCACAGGTGTTGTGGAAAAGCCACTGCCGTAACCGAGCTGCTTGGCGGAGGTCTGCACTTTCTGAGTGCTTTTCTAGTTTAGTTAAAGCTTATCCATATACTACTGGGGATCACTTAATTTCTATATTTTTTCAAGCAACCTATTATTAAAAATAACAGGCATTTGATCCAGGCCTCATTTTGTAGTATTAAATGATGAAATGCTTCTCCATATACTGCTTCTTCTGTTTTTAATGTTTTGTACATTGCCATCTATTCATGTATTCTTAAAGCTAGAGTAGGTAATTTTGGAAAACTAGCATGAATTTGAATGTAGCATCTCCTCAGGACTCCACCTAGCCCCCCCAACCACACCCCCCGCTCACATGCACGAGCGCCGCTGATTTGTGACCATATGACTGATTCAACTTAAAACCGGTCCTCAGCACAACGTTTTAGTTTTGCACTACACCCAAGTCATGTCTCACTCAGCGGTAAGAAAACACCAAAACATTATCATGGTAAAGTTAAAAAAACAAACAAACAAACATGGCAACTTAGTTAGTACTCACAACCCAAAGTTGACTCTCGTTTTTGCCCTGGCTTTGTCCAAATTCTTTTTCGTTTCGGCCTTCTCTGCCTCCATCTTTCTTCTCTTCCTCTGTTTAGCAGGAGGAGCGGTAATCGAGATATAGGCAGTTTCTCTGCCATTCTCCACATAGCTGTCAAGTCTCCCGTTTTTGCCGGGACAACATTCTTCTGCCTCTCCAAACTGAGCTCTGTCACTAGCCGAATGGGGCGGTAATGCACCAAAATGATGGATGCCAACCGCTGTAAAACCGAAGAAGAAAAAGCCTTGCGAGAAGTGCCACCTGCAGTAGCCTGGGTGGCAGTTGTCGTGAGATTAGAGCTCACAGCGGCAGCTTGGTTGGGGTTGTGGGATGGCTCACAGCAGTCTTCCCTGATTTCAAAAACTTGACAGGTAAGCATTATCCAGCGTACTTGGATCCCTCTGAGCTCGGCTATGCCCATTGAATCAGGGTCAGTGCACGCCCGCAAAATGTACGCGCAGAAGGAGGGCAGGACAGGATTTGATTGGTTTAATAAATTTGGTCCGAATCACTATGATTGGTTGGTGTTTTCCCTGTTTTACTCCTGCTGTAGACAGCGGCTATTTTTCGCTCTCTTTTAAGAACACATCATGCATTGATTGCCATCGGGACATAAAGATCATTTTAACCAGAATAACAAAAAGTGCATCTAAAACAAATTACCAACCCTAGCTTTAACTGTTTCTACTTATTTAGCAGTGAATCTTTACAACTTTCTTTACCATTTGCAGATATGTTTCTCCTAATTATTAAAGTTTAAGTGTCAAAATTGCTGTTTAAACTTTGTCTACCCCTGTTTAGTGTTTCTCCATTTTTAAATAGTTTTATGTCTTGTTGTCTTTATCTTCTTTTGTCTTTGGTGCTCTTGGTCTCATATTGCACTGTTGAGTTTTTGTATTTCCATGGCCCATATGTTCTTGCTTTTGATTTTATCATCATTATTATTGTTATTGGTAATATTTATTTTGTCTTTTTCCATGCGTAGGTCATTTTTGCTTGGTGGTCTGTTTGCTGTTTGGGTTCTTGTGCGTTATTATGATGTATTTTTCAGTGTGTCTTTTTGTTTGTCAAAGCACTTTATTGACCTCCATTTTTATAAGTGCTTTATGTAAAAATTATAATTATTTTGAAATAGACAGTGACAGTTAATTAATTCATCAACCAGTTAATTTGGTTGATGAAAAATATTACAGAGTTCTTTTAGACAACATTTTCTCCAGACACAAAAGAGAATACAGCTAAAACATCTTTGACTAAAGAAAATCTAAAAAACTATTTGTTGACTTGTTGTTAACCAGGCTGTATTAGACTTAAATGTTATGTGTTGGCTGTGGGATATGCAGGAGTGAAAGAGTTCACAAACATAGTAACAGTAATAGTAACAATCTATGAATCCACACAAGTAAAAATAAGAAACATTTTATTTAAGATGTACTCAAAGTTCTCAGTACTTTAAGTAAACTTTTCAGTGATGCTGAAAGAACAACTGGAGTTTGATGTGTGACCTGTTTTTTGTTTCAGCACGATAGCACCTTAAATGAAACCCAGCTAATGTTATATAACCATCAACAGTTAGCTGTGGTGTACAGATGGAGCCACTTAAATTTTCCCCAATATCCTTGGCAGAGTCTTGGCTGGTCCATGGCAGGAAAATGCTCTGACCTGTCCATGAGGAGGTAAACATGTAATCCTTACCACTTATATTTTATAGGATATATAAATACAATTGTTGCTTAGCCTGGAAAGTGCAATAATGTACAGAAACTGAACACAAAAACAAACAAAAAATTCTTGTTAGACTCCCAATGGCTGGAACTTGTCTGGTAACTGGACGGAACTCGGCTTGCATTTGGCTGGGAGGGGAAAATTAAAGCAACTGCATCTGTATATGACAAAATATATTGAATATGTTCAGTAAGTATGAACATATTTTGTGCACTCTGTTTGTCTGAGTTTGACCAAATATTTATAGAAATCCTCAAAAGCCTACTCATGCAGTTTACCGTGCTATTAAATCACTAAAAAACTTAGCTGTAAATGATTTCAGACTTGATATTGTTGGTAAGCAGTCAGTTTTGTGACCAACCCTTGTGCACATCCTCTCTCTGATCCATTAGTTATTTGTAGAACCAGTTTAGTTTCATTTTTAAGTGTTGTTTCACTATTTAGTATCATGATACTTTGTTTGGTATGAGTATCTAAGTTAAATATGAATATTGTGACAACACGAGTTGATGGAAAACTTTGATTGGTCTAGCTTTTCTGTATTATTATTTTTGTATCTTAGTTTTTAGGACACACACATATGTTTACCCAGCAAATAAAATAGGTTTGTGAGTTCTGTTAGAAGCATGCTATTTCAGCTTCTCACGAAATGATATAAAGTTTGATTGTGGTATCATTAAAGACTGTTTTGTAAATAAGTATCAATAAGGGTAGTGGTATCAATTAAATCTAACATACAAGTACAAATTATTTTTTCAAGGTATGTCTGTATTTTATCAGTTTACTATAAGTTTATTTGAGTATTAATAGTGCAATAATGGCTGTTTCACAAAGATATGGATTTTATTGTTTGATTAATGAAGTTAGTTCAAATAGAGAAATGTTTCAATCAAAAGCAATAACTGAAATATTTTTTTTCTTACTAAAATTGTACCTGTTGTTTTTGAGCTTCAGCAGCTAAAACTTGTTCAAAGAAAAAGACTGCAAAAATGACTAAAACATGATTAAAACTAATGCACAAGACAAAACTAGGACTACATCTGTAATATGCAAATTTGAGGGCTGGCAAAATTTATGCTCCAAATTGTGTTTTTAAAAATAATATATTCATGACTTTTGGTCACCAAAGTCTCCTCTGGCTGAACAAAGTGAAGTTTTTTTGTAGTAGGGGCATAAAGTACAAAACATAAGCAGAGTAAACTCTCACCAAACATGTAGAAGTGGAGCAAAAGTACCCTTCCTAGTGAGTGTTTTCAGTGCTTTTGTTTTTAAAAGAAATGATCTGACAAAACTTCTACTGAAGCTGTTAGCATCTATGCTAACTTCTGTATGAGCAGTCACTTCCTGCTGTCTTCTCACTCAGCTCCACCTCTTCCTGCTCTAAAGGAAGATGATTGGGCCACTTTAAGTCACTCACAATCGTTGCAGATTGAAGCTTGGCAAGATGAGTCCGTCTGATTACATTCAATCAGGCAGATCCAGCTGCACTGCAAGGTTAGAGGTCAAGGTCTTTGAGATCCATGTTTCTTCTCTTTGCCTATAAATTTCCTACAAATCACGCCACCACAAAAACCATCCAGCCCTTCTTTTTGACCATGCACTGTACTTCACTGCCCTCAGATAGTAGTCTAGTTGGAATAATGCTCATATTTTGAATAGATGAATTAATCTTAATACTCAGGTCCTGGTGCAGTGATCCGTGCCCAGGCCCTGAATAGCTGCCAAAGTGAGCACTGCTGCAGAGTAATGGTGGTGTTAAGTGGACAATAAATATGAAGGATGCTGCACAGTAAGCTGGGCAGGCACACCGCCTCTTCGCTGTTAACCTTGGCAGCCTTTGAAACAAAGCTGGGATCTCTTAGGCTGCTAAGCAGGGTCAAATCCTGGGCAGAGAGCAACAAAAACTTGTCAGATAGATTAGGGCACCTGAGCCACTGCTTCACCTGTGACCACTGCACCGCTTTTCTGCTTTCATTAACCCCTCGCTGCCCACCTCTGACCCCTGCAGGGTTCCCTCAGAGGTCAGTCGGACGAGGATTTCATGCATGAGAGACTCATTGTGCTGCAGGTCTGCTGCAGGATAAAGCAGCGCCAACAGAGCGGTCATGGTGGAGTATATGGACACTCATTAGAGGCAGGATGGAGCCGTGCTTAACCTTGGACCTAACCCAGACTTCAACTCTTTATCTGGCTCAAGATTAACCCTCATGACAACAGAAATGCTCAAAAACGTACAACACAGCTGTGAATGAACAAAAGCTATACAGTAAATTTCTGTTTTCGTATCACAGTGAATACTGGCCTCCATCAGCACCACGACTCCACCTTACACTGATCACTGAAGCTGGAGGGTGGTGAGGCTGTTCTGGGGAGCACTGTACCAGAGGATGTTCTCAATATTTTATTGATCTTTTGTTTGTAATGCCGTGGTTTTCAGTTACCTTGTCGTGCCCCCCCTTTGAGATTGATATCTTTTCAGGACCCTTTTCCAACACCACCTACAAAGATCTTTAAATGGCAAAGTTAAGATCTTTTAAAATACATTTAAGGATGTAAATACTTATTTCTTCTTTAAGTTTTAATCTGCAAACATAGGAATCAATAGTATTTATCTTCCTTCGTTATATCCACACATAAATTACGATTAATGCTCCCACCCCCACTCTAACTCAAAAAGACAAAAACAACTTCTAACATGTCATAAACCTATTTCTTTCAAGACTAAAATAAATATATAGGTCAAAAATCACAATCTGAAGTTCTAACAAATTAAAAATTCACACATTTAAAAAAGATAACAGAAAAAAAACAAGCAAAAGCTTATTATTACACAGCCCACATTGATTTTCACTTAAGTTCCAGTGTGAACGTGGAGAGAAACCAATCACAGTGGAGAATTCTGGATTAGCGCATGAGGGGCCAGTGCCCCAGTTTGGCCACGACCTTGCTATGACATGTGACATCGCCCTTAAGGTGTGGCCCAACTCCCAAAGCTTTAAGGGCTGTGCATTATATTTACTGTATTTTGCCTTCCTGCGCCCCCCCCAGGAAGAGCTTTTCCCCCCCGAGGGCCATGGGCCCCACTTTGCGAACCACTGATTTAAGAGGCCGTATTATAATTAAAAGATCTGTGTTCCTCATTGTAGTGCAGGAAGTTGGCAGTTTTTCTGGTAATACCTTTGAGAAATGATTTATTCTATCACTTGAGTTTACATGTTCTCACCTTGCATGTGTGGATTCACTCTGGGCACTCCAGCTTCCTCCCACAGACTGAAAACATGCTCATCAGGTTAATTGTTGACTCTAAAATTCCCTTAGGTATGAGTGTGTGCAGGAGTGACTTTCTGTCTGTCTATGGTCCTGCGAACAGGGTCGATAATGGATAGATGGATGGATTATGACGGTTGTTTATGTGCTCCAAAAAAATAAAAAAATCTTATGAGTCATTTATGTTTCACCTTTTCTGAAGACCTGTAGGGCTGTAAATTGTGTATTTCACAAAGTGTTTGTCCCTCCTCTGGCACTTTAAGTGTCAAAGTGCAGCAGTGAGGACAATAAGGACTATGAGGATTTGGGTCTTCCAGGAAGTTTCTTTGTCCTTACATCAGTTGATCTGCAGGCGTCTGCAGCGAGGTGATGCTGGGACGTTGTGATGTGCCGGGTGTTACATCGGTTCAGACGACTGAGTAAAGGCCGCGAGGGACACAGACAGTCGACAGCTTATCTGAAGACACAAAAACACGGGTCTTTTCTGGTGCATTTCAAGGTCAGGCGGCACCAATGACTGAGGCTCAGAGAGACTGTCCTTTTACATCTGTCTGTGTGGAGTGTTAAGGTGGTGGTGGCAGGCAGGTCGCATGTATGGTCCTTCAAAGAAGGCACTATGTTTTGTGTGTGTTGTATTTTCATTTTCAGTTGATGGACTTTAGTTCTGAATTGGTTCTAGAGTTGATCCGTATACATCATTGTTGTCATGAATGAAAGCCGTTTGCATTTAAAACCCAAAGAACTGCAACTCATGCGATCATATAAAACGATGGATGTTGTATCTAAAGGTCAGAGAGTAATTGTTATCACAAGTTAGCAGCACAAAGCATGAATGACATACAGAAGAGAACAATGGCTTTAGATTTTTACACAGCAGAAGTAACATCAGGGGTCTTCACAGCAATGATAAACATGTTGTGTCAGTTCTGTCAGGACGGCTGCCGTGAATACTGGGACCATTACAGCCATGAAAATTAGATCTATCATTGGTTTTTAACACTTTTGGGAATAACTAATACAGGAGTTTATGTCTACACTTAAAAGAAAATAAAACATAGGTCAAGTCATTTTTTAAATTAATTTATACATTTTACTATGAAGATTCTGCATGTTGTACTTTTAAAGTACAGGATTACCTAATTCTCTTTGTAAGATAAAATATTTACTGTCTGTATTTCATTATGTAATTTGATTCTCTGTTTAATTGACTTCCTTTCCATTAGCCTACTTTAGTAGATTTTATTACACTTTTGATGTTAGGCTATCTCATTTTATCATATTATTCAATTTTATTTTTCTTATTTATTTATTTTTCCTGTAGTATTTTTTTAAATCTCATTTATTATCATGATTTCTATGGTCATTTTAGTCTCAGCTCCTGTGTTCCTCATTTTATATTGAAGATAGTGTTTCCTCAGTCCTCTAATTCTGTTTTCTGTTAGAATCTCTTCTTATTGTCCTTGTGTGTGTTTTTAAGTGTTTGTGTGGTGTGTGGATTGTGAGGGTGGGTGGGGTTTTGTGTTTTCATTGTATTCAATTTTCTACTTTTTATTTATTTATTTTATTTTATTTATTTTATTTTTTATGTAAAGCACTTTGTGCTACAAGACTTTGTATGACAAGTGCTTTACAAATAAAGTTTGATTGATTTAGGAAGCTACTTTATTGGGAAACACTTCCTGATATTTTTTGTTTCAGTGGTGTATTTGGGAAAGAATAAAAACATTAAAATGTCACTTTTTCCTGTTATCTTTCAGCCCTGGAGGCTCCAGCAACCACTCACCACTGTGTTGGGCTGCAGACAGGCTTTTGAATTTTTTTGTCATCAAATGATGCACATTTACAATCCCATGACAACTACCAAAAAATTTAGATATAGATTTACACAAAAAAAAACATGAAATATGGATATTGTGATACATCGTCATTGTTGCATAGACAAAAGCGCAGACATTTATTTTAAAAGGTATGGGCATATTTACAGCTCAAATACAAAAGTTTATAATCTAAGTATGTCAAATATTTCTGCATCCACACTATGTCTTTATCAAGTGTAGCTGCAGGCAGGCCAGTCAAGTATCCACTTGTGCTACAAAGCCACGCTGCTGTAACATGTGTGAATGTGTCTTCATTGTCTTGTTGAAATAAGCAGAGACGTCCTTGAAAAAGATGGATGCCAGGACATGCTGCTCCAAAACCTGTATGTCACTTTCAGCATGGTACCGTCACAGATGTGCAAGTTACCTATGCCATGGGCGCTCTCACACCCCATACCATCACAGGTGCTGCCTTTTGCTCTTTACCCCGGAGGACACCACGTCCATGATGCCCAGTAACAGCATGAAATGTGGACTCAGACCATAGCAGACTTTTCCACTTTGCCTCAGTCCATCTCAGATCAGCTCGGCCCAGAGAACCGGGAGTGTTTCTGGGTGTTGTTGATATTTGGCTTTGGCTTTGGATGGTAGAGTTTGACCTTGACCTTGTAGATGTAGAGATGAACTGTGTCAACTGTCAATGGTTTTCTGAAGTGCTCCTGAGCCCATGTGGTGATATCCTGTACAGAAGGATGTCAGTTTTTAATGCAGTGCTGCCTGAGGGATCAAAGGTCACAGGCTGCAATGTTGGTTTTTGGCCCTACAGCTGACGTGCAGAGATTTCTCTGGTTTCTCTGAATCTTTTGATGATATTATGGAGTGTAGTTGATTAAATCCCTAAATTTCTTGCAATTGCATGTTGGGCTATTTGCTCACAGTTGTTCACAAAGAAGAACCTGCACCATCCTTGCTTGTTAGTGCCTGATCCTTTCAGGGCTGCTTCTTTTATACCCAATCATGACCCTCACCTCCTTCCAGTTAACCTGTTCACCTGTGGGATGTTCCATACAGGTGCTCTTTGAGCAGTCTTTAACTTTCCCAGTCTTTTGTCACCCTTGTCCCAGCTCTTTTGGAGAGTGTTTCATGCATCAAATTCAAACCGAGCGAATATGCGCAACAAAAAAACAAACAAACAAAAAAAACAAAAACAAACAGCGATGTTTATCAGTTTGAAGAATGAATATCTTGTCTATGTGCTGTAGTCGAGTGAATATAAGAAGAAAAGGATTTGCAAATCATTGTATTTTGTTTTTAATTAAGTTTATACAATGTCCCAGCTTAATTGGAATTAGGGTTTGAAGATGCTCTGAAGACAAACTGGGAAGGGCTGAATGATATATTGTTTTCTGTCTGAAATCGTGATTTCAGACGACATGATCAGTGTAAGGTGGAGACATTGCAGATCTTCCTGACTGACCCAGGATCTGTTGTGTCAACTATTTGCTTGTGGCAGTGTTGTCACATGTCAGCGCTCATGTCCAAAACCATAAAAGGTTGACATGCTATGGCATGGCTGTTTTTTTCCTTTATTGGAATTGTTGAATTTTGTTTTTCCTTATTATTACTTATTTAACTTGTTCTGTAATAACTGCTGTTGGTCAACTGCCGTTAAAGAGTGTACATGCATGTTTCTTGTTAATAAATACATTAGGAAGCAATTCTTACCTTTAGTTTTCATCTTTGCCTTGGAGAAATAGCTTTTAATGTTTGATGGTTTGATGTTATTTTCTGTCCTGTTTGTAAATGTTACTGTACACATAGTGAATTTTGCACTAAAGCTTGATTTGAAGAAAATTGTATATCGAATTGAAATAGCAATATCTGCCAGAAAAATTGCAATTAGATCTTTTCCTAAAATCATTCAGCCCTAAAACTGGGTTATACTTCCTCACAACTGAACAGCTGTCATCATTTAAAAATAAAATAAAACTGATTGAACACTTTGGTCACAACTTGAACCGTCATTCTCAGTAGTGTTCAGCCTTTTCTTGCCCATCAATGGTTCCTTCAGTTAAGCATGTCTTCTTCTTCCTCTTAAATGTGTGACATCAAGCGAAAACTGTCAGTTCTGCAGCCATGTTCCTCTGAATCTCTCAGCTTTAAACTTGTTCCTCTGTTCTCACAAACTATAATTCATCAATAACTTTACCTCTCAGTCGAAGGCACCGGTCGTCGTTAACAGAAAACACACCTCTCCTGTCCTCTGCTCATCCCGTGTTGATTGATTATATATTTGTGTCTATTCATAGGAGCCAGATTCATCATTCCAATTTGTCAAGCTGCCGGAGCGCTGAGTTAACAATGTGCAGGAAAAGGGGGCTGTTTAGACTCATCCGAGGTTTCCTCATCCTCACCGCGGCTACAAACGAGCGGGCTGGTCTTCACCGGGCTGCCGGAGCAGCTTGGCACCATGGGTAATTAGTGTGATGAATGCTGTAGCGGGACAGATAGTGGCAGTCCCCTGTCTCTCGCTCACAGTGTGGCTGTGTCTGTGCTGTGGAGGTTCAGAGGCTGCAGCTCATCAGGGTAACGGATGATTCTGCAAACAGCAGCACCTCGACTCAGAAACAGAGAAACGACTTTATTTACTGAGGACGTCTGAGCTTAGTGAATGAGGGAACATACATGGACTTGACTATCCACCATGTTTTCCTTTGGTTCTTTAAGAGCTGTGGCCCACTGGCCTATTGCTAAAACATGTTATTCTTACTCTGTCTGCTCGTTCCACTGCAGTAACTCCATGCCCTTTGTTTACGTCCGGGCTGGAGGGCACTTCGGCAATGAGGCAAACAGTTATGCCGAGGTCAGAATGCACCATTTTTTTGTTTGTAATGACAGCCTCTATGTCAGACTAGGCCACCACAGAGCCATCAATTCATGCTGTGCCCCGCCCGATGAGCATGATGGACTACACGACTGAAAAAAACTGCATATAATGACCAACGTGATGATGTGAGGGGGAGCAACACCAAAGACAGCAAACACACACTCTGTATTTAGAATAAATTACATTTGTTTGGACCCACAAACACTATATCAGGTGATTTGTTACTTTGCTGATAAATGTAAACAGTCACTTACCGTGTTGCTCTGCTGTTTCTCTCTCCAACATGTCTCATTTGACAGTCTTTAGTAGCTCCTCCATAACATCATATTGGCAGGGATGCTGTTTTCAGAGGGTTGCAAACTTTTCCTCTGTCTTGTAGCTCTCAAACTGTTCTCAAGGTACCAACCTCGGTTTGTTTACATCTGTGAATTACATCAAGGCCACCCCAATGGCCCCCCGAGTGGTCCCACCAATTTCCCTGACTGACTGAGGCACTGGCTCAATGAAGAACGGTAATTTAAATCTCCACCTGTGGGGGCACTAATGCGCCTAAATATTGTCTTTTTAATGAAAAAGAGTCAGGGGTAATGCAATACACAGCTACAGACTGGAACTGAATCTGAGTTGCAACAAGGAGAACCAAATTGGTGTGCTACCCTAAGATTTACACTGGCCCCATCAGGTCTCCCCTATGAAAATGTTCTGGGGACACCACTGCTTTAAATTCACAAAGACCATCTGTGAAGTTTCTCTTTTTTATCTCTCAAAAAAAGTCAAATGTATTTTTCCTATTTCAGTCCTTCTTGTTTAGAGCCTCTTTAAAAAACGTGGAAGAATCGTGACAGCCCTGGGTTATGTTGTTAGCATTATAAAACTTATATCTGCCTTTATTTATGATTGATTTACAATACATGTAAAACAGTGGTTACAGTTGTACAACTGTGCAAAAAGAAACTGTATTTATTTTGCTTATATCTTAAAAAGGTTTTGAAAAGTCAAACTTATTGTTTAAGCTGTGTAGGAAGGTTGCTGGTTCGGCCCAGCTCTGGCACATGTCGATGTGTCCTTGGGCAAGATACTTAACCCCAAGTTGCTCCCACTGCTGTGTCAGTGGTGTGTAAATGTGTATGAAAGGGCGTGAATGTATTAGTTATTACTGATGGACAACTGACATAGAAACTCCAACCATCAGTGGGTGAATGTGTAAATGTGCCTGCGGTGTGAAGCTGCTCTGAGTCGTCAAAGAGACTAGAAAAATGCATTATAAGCTCAAATCCATTTACCATTTTTACCATTTATCATTTCAGCCCTGTCCCTAATATCCACATCAATGAATATGTCGCACACAGGATAAACTCAGTTTGAGATTTTCAGAATAAAAGCCTAGTTTGGAAATTTATGTGGTCAGACTCTTATGGTTTAAACAGACTGCTTTTGTCCTGAAACTTTCCTGGGCCAGATGGTGAATCAGGTCACATGTAAGAATATTAATTGTGGTTATTCCTGAGGAGAGGCAAGGCTAAGACAGTAAGGACTGCTCTAAAACAGTGATTCTCAACTGGTGGGTCGCAAGCGTTTGCCTGGACAAAAAAATGTTAGGAAACAGATCCTGTGCTTTATTTTGGAGTGCAATCTATTCACTCCTTAACAATGGTGGCGACAATTCCCTGTAATGCTAATTATCACATGTTTTAATAGAAATGTGTCTGTTATATATTCAATAATTAGGTACTCAGCCAAAGCTACATATTTTCAAGATTTTTTAAACAACTTCTCAGTAGTTGAACTTTTTTATTTCATGTTTGTGCATTAAATGAAGAATGGGTCTGTAAAATAAGGCCATTAAAGTGTTTCATGTGTTGTGGCAGCCCCATGATCAATGGCTTATTTAGTGCTACAGATTGTATATTATCTATATACAGCTGTTAATGCAGGGATTTTATGGCTACAATTTGATTTATAGACATTAAACCTCGTGTTTTTTATGTTGTGATATTCTGTACTATATGAAGTTCAGAGTGCAGCATCTTTGTATTAAATACACTTGAGAAGTTGAAACTTTTCCTCAGTTTGGGTCACAGCTTGTCATTACGGGGTGATGATGGGACCCGAAGCAAAACCAGTTGAGAACCACTGCTCCAAAGGACTCTGATTGGGCTGTGCTGCTTTGGGCTGCTTACAGTCATTGTAGATTGGAGCTTGGCAAGATGGACCTGCATGATTACAGGCGTTGAATCAGGCAGATCCAGCTGCACTGCAAGGTTAGAACAGTCCCACTGCTTTTCTTTTGACCCTCTAGTCCAATGAGTAAAGTGTACTTACTTTCTGTACATGGACTATGACCTATTCCTTTGCTTTGATAGATGTACGATACATAGTGTGAATGTTTATCTGGGGGTCTGTTGTCATAGCAAGGGTCTGTATCTCTAAATAGATGTTTGTGTGGTTTGTTGTTGTCTTCGGTATTTTTTCAGACATTTGGATTTGCATCAAAACACTTAAACAAAAGTAGTATCCTCTGATAAATAGTCTAAAATGCCTTTTTCTTGTTTAAATGTCATTTAAAGAGAGTTTAGCCATGCAAAAAAATTTATATTGTATTTTACTTACAGCAAAATGTTGCATAGACAATAATATTTCTGGGGGCCCCTTTTTGTCATGGGCCCTCAGAATCTTCTAACTTTCCCCCTTTACAACCCCCTGATCTTTGTTGTTAACCGGAGGCAAAAGGAAAGGGTGAGCAAACATATTTTTCAAGTGTTTTTTTCCTCACTTCCTCTCTGGATTACTCACCGGGTATGCAAACGTCTTTACACTCGGCCTCAGTGGGATCCTTTTCCTCGTAGAGCTGTCGCTGCTGAAATGATGGATCACATTATTAGATTAGAGGAGAGAAAAGACAGCCACAGACTGGATTTGCAATTCACACAGCCTCTTTTGTATATGGACCTTTTCTGCATGAGAAGGATAATTGGGCCTTTGTCACAGAGTCAGAGATTGTTTTTTTTTTTAACAATGTGAGGAACCTTGCAATAAATCAGGTCATCTGTCAGAGCCATGTCAGCAGGCGGAGCATTAGTCAAATATGCAGAATAATCCTTTAGCATACAATGTAAAGAGGAATACATCATTTTCTTGAGGTCCAGATGTGTCTAATTTGTCCAACAAATGAAGGGCATATGGAGATTTGGTCTGGTGAATGAGCTTGAGGGTGAAGCAGCCATGAAGGTCTGGCTCTTTGTGCTGTCATTTCAGTACCAGCTAATGGCCTGTGCTTACTCGGTGCCGTGACTTTTCAACCCACAGTGACAGTGAATCATACACGGCACATAAGGCTGAATTCACAGCCATGTCATCCGTGTAGCGGAAGCTGAATATGTCGACTGCCACAGACAGGTAATCCATAGCTGTATCAGTAGAAAAAAACACAAGTTCAGTGAATTGTTTCGATAGGAGGCAGACCACGGGGCTAACAGAGCGTGAAAGACAGGCGAGGTCGCGGAAAGGTTATTTCTGGGTCCAGGAGGTGAGACTTTAGGGATGCGGACACGTCAGTCCTGCAGAGTCCTCGGGTCAATGTGAAGACAAGTGGAAGACACATTTCTCTGTCAGCACGCAGAGAGCCTGCACGGGTTCAGGCTTTTGTCGTGAAGTCCCAAGTCATTGAGTCAATAGCCAAGGAACATGACACAACCTCTCAGAGTCACTCGGCATCAAGCGGAACAGGGAATGGCATGCTTTCCATTTCACTGCACTGTGGCCCCGCCGAGACCCCGTCTGCACTCGAGAAACTGGAGAGCTCTCAGGCCCCGGCTCTCGCATAAAAGCGGCGCTGCGGCCTGGCCCCGGACACGTACGCGGCTCCCTCAGAGCAGCCAAACAAGGTGATCCACCGGTCAATCCATAACCCTGACTATTATCTCCTCCGGCTGTTGTAGCGCAGCGGGGAGGCGCCGAGGATAACCACGGGGCCGGGATGACAGGAAATTAGATCATGGCAAAGCACAAGCACATTTCGATTAAACTGATGTCAGGATTTATCTTCCTCTGTCAGTGCGTTTAGACGAAGGAGAGCGAGAGAGTGACCTTTCACTCCATCTGACCAGATAAAGTCCTTTTTCATAAGCGCCGCTCCACATGTCAGATTTACAAGACATCACAGGCAGGAAAAAAATGAAGAGAGAAAAGTTACATTTCATGTTTATCAGGGTTATCATTCAACTAAATATCGTCATAACTCTAGAAGTCGTGCTGCTGACATTGCTTTCAAAGCATCTGGGCCCTAAAGTGTAAAACACACACATAAACACACACAAGCAAATAAGACATCAGATAAAAACACAGCAATTCAGCTTCAATACAAAAAAAACATGACCAACAAACATACAACACACAATAAACCACAACAAATAAGATACAGCAAAAATTTAAAAAACTGAAAAATAAAATATTCATTTATCATAAATATTAAAAGTAATATTTATAATAAAACAACCACAGATATAAAAACAAAAAGGTAGTACACAACAACAAATAAAAAGCATTTAAATCAAAGAAATCTAAAAATATTAAAATAAAAAAAATCCACAAAATGTCTTGCAACACAACCACAAATAAGAAAACACAACAAGAAACAAAAAACACACAAAAAATTCTAAAACACAATTACAATGAGAACACAAAAACAAGAACAAAATTTAGAAAGTTAAAGAACAAATCAACAACACAACAAAAGTAAAACAAGATTACAAATGAAAACTATAGATAAAAAAGAGCACATTCAAAGCAAAACAAAGACAAAGCATAACAACAAATAGGAATACACAGCGAAAAATACAAAAACAATATCACAAATAAGAAAATGTGAAACAAATATAAAACAAACAAGCAAATCTGAAACACAATTTCAATGGGAAAACACAACATCAAAAAGCAAGCAACAGAAAAAAACAAATCAGAAACAGAAAACAAGATGAAGAAAAGAAAACAACATATGAAACAGAACACATTCAAAACGCAACATAAATAAAATATAACAACATAAATCGATACACAACCACAAGTAGAACAAAACAAATCAAATCAAGATAAACAAAAATAAAAACCACAATTAAAAGGAAGAAATGTAAACTAGGCAGGCACAATATTTGATTTTTGGTGATATGCTGATATTTCTTAATCATTTTCTAAATCATTTTTTCTGGTACCGATGCTGACATTTTTGTCAAGAGCACAAAGCTTTAATTTATCTGGTCCTCTTCTTGTGACAGTCTATTTGTGTAAGAAACTGTTGTGAAGCAAGAAAAACAACACTGTAGTCTTTAACAAATGTTATTTTTGGTTTATAAAGGCGGACGTTCAATAAGGATGAGGTTATGGCACATTTGTACATTCTGCCTATAGTAAAATATTGGCGATAAGTATTGAAAAAACCTCTATATCTGCTGGTACAGATACTTAACTTTTGAGATATTGATAATGTTCAGATAATATCTGCAGACAAACCTTTTTTGCATAGTGTGTCTGACAGCCTCATTTTTTGGTGTGGACTCCATCTCAGAATGAAACCAAGACCAGATTTGAGTGAATAATAGTCAGGCACAAAATCATGTTAAAAACAAAAATAGTATATTTAATGTATTTACAATAAACATACAATCATGTATTCTTTTCAAGAAATATACAGAACATAAAGCTTTTCAATACAAAGTCATATAATTTAAAGGAAAATAAATAAAAGAGGCAATAAAGCTTATCTAAAAATCTGAAGTGATGCTCTGAAAATATAGGTGATTTTTTTTCTTAATTCAATGCCCTTTTCTGTTCAAAGGTCCTCCTGTGAAGAGCCAGGAAATCAAACATTAAATTCCACCCAGAACATAAGCTAAGAAATCAGTCTAAAACCAGCGCTAACATTGTTAGGACATGGTTTCACTTTAATCAAAGGCAACATGCTGCCTAAAGGCTCAAACCAAAAGAGTATCTGCTACATGTGAAGAGTTCGATACCAAAATAACAGCCATCTGGTCCAAAACATGGCTGTGACAAGTATTTAAGATAACAAAGAAAGGCTCAATTTGTTTGCAAAATAACCATCCACTGATGGCACAATGTCTTGTAGATGTGTTTTTATTGACGAACCTAGAGGTGAGCGTCATGCAGGTTCCACTGACAAAAGCCTTTAGGTTTTTGGGTTATTCCTGAAAATAAGCTCTGTGGCAAAATAGAAAATAATAATCTTTGCACATAAAGACTTTTTCCAACAGTTTGCTTAACAGTGACACCCAGTCGACTGGTGTCAACGACACTGCAACTGAATTTACATTTTTGAGGTGAAGCCATTTAAAGTAGTCTTGGTTACTTGTTAGCCAACTTACAAATAAGATCTGAAAAAGCTTCAAAATTGAGCCTTTTTTGGCTTTCTGGTGTGTCCATCAGAAAGCCTCACTTTGAAATCAAGAAGCATTTTTCACCCCTTTTCCTAAGTTGAAGATTAATTATCCAACAAAAGTAGGATTTTTTTTGGATTTGTGTCCAATTTAAGTCATCAACAATCACAAAGAACACTTACTCATCTTCAAGTATGAGACAATACAATTTTATACTGACATTATGTGATTCACTGGTAATGGTTAGTAGCTGTATTGTTACTTATCAACCCACTAAGTCAAAGACACCCCAATATGTCTGCCCCAGTCTGTCAACATGTTTTGTGCTGTAGAAGTCTGCTTTTTCACATGGAGTGTATGTGACTTCTGGTGCTTCTGCAGTCAGCCTCAAGTGGACACTTGAGGAACTGCAGTTTAAGACAGCTCCACATTAGCTTTACTAATTAACCCTGATGGTTGCTGCGTGATTTCATGTCATAGAACATGCTCTAAAGTCTTGAGCATGTGACCTTAGGCATCTAAATAAAAACTCATTCAAGAATACCGAGGACTTTAAGACGATGGAACCAAAAAGAGCTAATACACAAATCTGCATCAGTGTTTAAGGACTCATTACTGTAGTACTCTAATAACCTCAGACCTTTTCTTTCTTATAGATGTTGTATTTTGGCAGCAAACTCTTCACATGTCCAGAATTCAGTCACTAAAGATCTGCTATAAAAGTCAATCTGCTGTTTCCACAAGGCAAGGTCCTCAAAAAGAGAAGAATGAGAAAAACAGGATGTAAAAAAACACTTATGCTCCAAAGGTATTTTCTCATCACAAGGCAAAACAGTCCTGTCGCCACAGGTGAATGCGAGGTCAAGCATCAGTCGGACAGACCCAGAATATGTTGGCTTCTTCGTTGTTGCGAGTGTTGAATGTTACAGTGCACAGGTTGATATGGCACAGAGCTTAATATCCAGGCACATGTGCAGGACGCTATCGGTGAAGTTTGGCTGCTTTTGTTTTTATCTACAGCCAACCTTTTTTTTTTTCTACTGTACAATGTCAGGCCGTAGCTAACATTGGTGCCACTTATTTCAAGCAAAGTATTGTTTTTATTTGGACCAAAGCAACAACAAGTTATCAGCTCTGCCACTGATGGAAAGAGAGATTACTCTAAATTAGACAATACCTTCACTAGTAGAAAAGTCCTACATATTAACAAGTATTACATCCTAAATAATTCTATTTTCTAGACCCATGTACAATATTTTATAGGCATTATGTTTTCGGGACACTTCTGTTGTATGATATGGTGAAACAAGTCGAGGGATATCACAGAAAGGCTACATACAGCTGGAGGATCTGCTCTGAGCTCCAGCATGCGGAGACAAAAATCTCTGCAGGACGTCACAGAACACTTCTATGGTGTCACTTTGGCACTTGTATGGCACTATTATGTACAGAGGAGTCAGCACTACGACACATTGGACGGTACGGTAATCAAAGACCGGCTGGTAATGTTAGTTAAAGCCCTCCTCGTTGTGTTCAAGCTTGATTTTTCTAGTTTCTCCATCCAGGTATAACATCTGGCTGTTCGGAATGTTTCAATTAGAGCCAGGAAGCATTTCAATCAGTGCCTCAAAATTCTTCTATTTTAAGAAGTTCAAGTCTCGCCAAAAAGCTCTTTAAGTTCTTAACAAACCAACCAAACATCAGTTTAGTCTGGTCTGTATTGGCATAGCTTTATATTAAATTCAGGTCCATTCTCAATCAACCATATTATGTTCATCACTATATCTGGTGCTAAAGAGTCACCAATGTATGATTTTAGTCTTTTGCTGTGAGTTACGTGGAGAACTAAACTCAATATCTCATACAGCTGAAGTAGGTCCAAAACATTTTCCATTGTTGGCAATAAAAAAGTTCTCATAAACATGAGTGGCAGCATGAAATTCAAATCATGCAGACTAAACATGGAGATTTCTAAAGGATGTTGGGAGATTTTAACTAATACCAAACATTTAAGAAAATACCCTA
Source organism: Cetoscarus ocellatus (assembly GCA_037902135.1). Taxonomy (NCBI): domain Eukaryota; kingdom Metazoa; phylum Chordata; class Actinopteri; order Labriformes; family Labridae; genus Cetoscarus; species Cetoscarus ocellatus. Next base: position 2,306,425 of record JBAMNC010000366.1, read on the forward strand.
AAAAGGTTGTGTGCAGAAATGTGGAGATGAAACTTGCTGCATCAACAGTCAGCTTCTGGGTTTAAATATTACATCCACCTAGGTGCAGAGGAGTCCAATTTTTTGAGATGTCAACAAAACCTGCCCAAAAAAATGAAGTCCACCTCATTGTTGCTGCCTTTCCATCATAGAAAAAACTACAGAGGATTTAAGCCTGACAAATTCAATATTTTGCCTGCATGAAACAAGTGTGACTTGTCTAAAGTGTGCCACAGTGCACATTGATTTGGGGCATGTACATATTTTGCTATCCAGAGGGTGCACAATCCTGGTGCAAAGCTAGGTGCAAAGAGGGTGAGTTATATGCCTTGATTATACACAGGTGTGTTTTGGGCCTAATATGGATCAAGCTAATCTGTGTCAACTCTCATTATCTCACATGACAGTGTTAAGATGTAGACTTTTGTTCCCCCTGTTTTGTTGGCTTGAGACTCCTTAATTCTTTTAAAAACCTTCAGGTATTTTGCCTTGAAATTTAACTTTTACATCATTTATCTAATCTCCTATGGATTGTGTGTAAGCCATCATAACAGCTAAAGAAGTGAAGGTGAGCCGTGATATGCAGTGCAGCATATCCTTTTTTACACGTTCTATAGAGCTAGCACATTGCTAACCAGTTTGCTGCTTACCCTTGTAGTTACAAATTTTGGAAAAACGTAAAATAAAATCTGGCCAACAAATAGCCTATATTTGGTGCAGCCAGACATTTATCTCCACACTTCTGCACTTAATGACAGCTTTCTTTCCAAGAGTCAGATCAGAAGGTTGATACCAAAACTTTCTGTAGACCTTCATATGGATCTTAAACAAGAACATGGTCAGCTCTAAAGAGGCCAAAGGTTAATCTATCACAACATTAATATCAAAACATGGATGTGAACTAAACAGGATCACTTTTTGGTTCCTCAAACAAGCAATTTGAAGCCCAACTATAGAAGTTGCAGTTTCAGAAGATTTTTTTTTTTTAAAGTAAGTTTAGGTTTACCTAGAAACAGACAAAGCCTTGTTTATTTCCGCTCTAACACTGACAAATATACACTTGAGAAATTGCAACTTTTTGCACTTTCAAATTGGCCTAATTTTTCAACACTATTTTTAACTTGATCATCATTGTTATATTTACTTATTTAGTAGCTCAAAAAGGGACGAAAGAGAGACAATTTTGATGTTCACAGGTGTTAACATAACTGTGGGGCTGTTCTTGGCCTGTTTCATTGACCTTCATAAACCGAATAATCACTCACTGTTATAACATCTTGTTTTGAAACTACATAGAAAAACTGGTGAGATCTTGATTATTAAGCCTCAGATTTTTTGTAGCTACATTGTTAAATTTTGGAAAGATGCAAGTATCTTGTACTTTCTTATTTCCAGTCTTTTTGCCGACCTTAAGCACTTTCTACAGTGCATTTCAGCAAAAGGCCATAACATTGCTGTGCCATCATTATGCTTCAAGATGTTCACATTGATTCTGCAACGACGTAATATTTCTATCTGTTCACATTGCAGTTTGGCTTTGGAGAAGCACTCACAGATTCACTCATAGAGTGCTGATCCTCCCTGCTGGCTCTGTGTGCTCCACCTTGCTGCTGTTACTAAGAGACAGCATAGAGAGGGTCCATACTGTGCCTACATGAGCTTGGTATCAATCTTTTAAACTGATCCATGACATGAAAGAGAACAGGTTTATTTTCTACAACGTTATTCTTGTCATTACATCCTTACATCAAAACATCAGATGGAAAAACACATTTCAGAAATTAAATCTATTAGCATGTCAACTGGCCTGAAAAAGGGCCATATTTTTGATGCAAAACATATTAGATACTTACAAAGTAAGCCAAGAAAAAAACAATATATTCTCTTCATAAATGGGATTATGTCAGAAATCTGAATCCCATAGAATTCTTTAGAAATGAAAGATAAATAAGAATTAAAAAAAAAATAAAGTGAGAAGATCACTGCAGTGTGAGTGATTCTGAGTCAGCTCAGGATAAAAATCGTCAACATCACAATGCAGTATGCATTATAAAGCTCTTCCATGGTCGTAATTTGAGTTAAATTTGTATTTAACAATCACCATAGAGTCAGTGCAGCTTGTTGACGGACTGAATATTTCTTTGTCATCGATGCATGCATTACCAGCATGCTTTTAAAGGAGCTAATTCTTGCCGGACACTTGGAGTCATGCTATGCTGTGTCTGCTGACAGCTAGCCCACCACCATCTTTATGTCCCACCACACATGCCTTCACACTCTTAGTCTGCTGTAACTGAATCTATGGGTGAAGGTCTCCTTCTCCACCTGCTGTGGCCCCTCACACATACACGTACCCTGAAGAGTTCTGGTTTTAGTGTCCCCTTCCTGGTTTTCATTGTGTTGCTACATTTCCCATGCATTGCTGCCGCAAGCAGCGTCCCCAATAGTGGAGTAACATCAGCTGGTAAAGCTTTATGTCTTTCTTCATCTGCCATGGACATGAGGGGCTGCTTTTGGTTAAACAAACTGTTGCACGGGCGAAGTCTCTTTAGTTTTTTGGTGTAAAAATGTGATCTTAATTTTATTACACCAACATGAAAAAGATGCAAGAGCAACTCAAGATCTCTTCGTCACAATTCGTGAGAATTTTTACTGTTTCTTTAACAGGTTCATTATAAAAGATACTTTCATTTGATTTGACTTTGTGCAACTACACGCATGATTCAACCCATCAACAACCATGAAAATACTAACATTAAGAGAAAGCATTTTTGCAGGTTTTTTTTAAGTTGCTGTAAAGTCATCGCAAAAGTCTCCAGATGAAAGCTATGAAGTGATTTCTCTATAAAGAAGCAGTGTCAACAGCCGAAGTTTTTGCTTTTTACAGCTTGCCAACTGATTAGATCAAGAAAAACAAGGTCTACTTTAAAGTCCAGAAAGAACTCTTAGTAGGGGAGAGTAAGTGGCCTCACATGTTGAGAGAGACTTATACAATCTTCTGCCATTGGGAAACAAGATGAGAACAACTTGCTAGCCAGAACCTGCGTCTGGATGCTAGGCCGTTTTCGAAACTGCACACTACACTAGTATGCACTGTTAGCACTAGCCATAATTCTGGTATGTTTCTGTTTTCGAGTTGTTACATAGATGTTACACATCTAACATGTTAATGAGCCGGCATGAAAATCTTGAAAATTTAATTGTATACCTTGTACATTTTTTTTTCAGCCCATCAATGGATGCTAATCTAGTGGCATTAGCCATCAGCTGGGCTACCGTCTACTTATGTTTCTAACACCAGAAACTGGAATCATCTATATTATTGGATTGAGAATGGAAAGCACACAGCCTTGTTCATGTGTGTAAAAGAAAATAAATTATTTATATGTGTTTAACTTAGTTTTTATATTTCGGAGAAAGTTACTCAAGATCACACTTTAGCACTGTAGGTGGCAGTAATGCACCTTATAGGATTGTTGCCCACGCCAAAAATCAAAAAGAAGAAGAATCAGCTCAACCAAGTCTAGCATGCTGCAAAATAACAGCAGTCGTACTACATGCCGCTTCCAAATACAGTGTGCAGAATGCAGTATATTCTACGTTCTTCCTTTGTTAGCAGGTGGTTTAGAAAACGGCCATAGTTTGCCTCAAGCTTAGCCACGCTCAATGAAAAAGCCTCAAACTATTTAAAAATACAAGGGTCTATATGTGATTCTAATTTGGGGTGGCAAAAAATGTTCCTTAATAGCAAACTTAACAACATAATGCTGCTAGCAATATTAGCATAATGTAATGCTGATGATGCTGTTCTGTGACATTAAAAAAACATGGAACTGCCCTTGTTTTGCAGATCAAAATGTTAAACATGTCTCTAATTTTGGGGAAAAAAAACCAAAAACTAAGCCTCATTGATGTCCCATTGGAGGACTGACTGACATCACTCACATCAGATGCCAATAAAATTTCAAATAAAATTTAGACAAGATTTTTAGAGATGTTGAGTTCTCCCTATACACCCCTCTGTATCTTTGTCTTTATTCTTTAGTTAAGATCAAGTCTATAAAAGAGTCAAACCAGTTAAACATAATTATAGTTGGTCAGATTCTGGGTAATTTTAATTGTTCCACATGGGATGGAGCCCGAAGACGAGAGTTTGTCTAACCTAACCACAGTAACCATGGAGGGAGGGGCTTGTGAGAGGGTCATTTGTTCGCCGGTGCTGTCAAATCAGTGGTTCAAGAGAGTCGGCCCATATGCATGTGTCAAAGGACGGGTGGGCAAAATGACACATTTTTCCTCTAATAAATAAGCTGCTTTGATAAAAAGGAATAAAATCTCAAATTGCAACTAATTTCTACAAATGTAAAAGAGAAAAGGAAACAAGAAAAAGGCGTCAATATAAAAAAATAATTTAAAAAAGCAACAGTTCTCTGGCTCTGAAAGTAACAAAGTAGTTGCTGAACATAATCCAGCGTTTAAAGCAAAACTGCACTCTATGACAGAGTAAAGGGATCTTTAAAACACGCTGACTCAACAAGTCTCTTCATAATTTAAGGTCCAAAACACATTTTTTAGAGGAACATCCTTAATATTAAAATCTGAACTACATATGCAACAAGAGAGCTTTGTTTATATGAGGCTGTTCAACCTCAGACATAAATAGACCAAAGAAAATAAAATCTCTTCCAGTTAGAAAACGTTTTAAACTTCATTTCTAGATTAAAGTATAAGATACTGACCAATTAATCTATTAAAATGATTCATTTTCTGACAAATCTGTCATCTCTTCTCACTCTGACTGTTTGAGTTTTCAAGGTGAAGCTAAGAAGAAATGCAGTTATCAATTACAGATCATGTTCACACTGTAGCTACATTCCTGTGACTCCATGCTCAGAGTGGGAGGCTCAAATGCTGTGTTGATGCCATACTGCTATAATCCAGTTTGTCTGACAAATACAAATAAGAGCAGTTATCTGTTAACCTCTGTGGTGGTGACAGGGCTGAAGGTATCATGCTTTCAGATTCTCTGAATGATTTTCTTTATCCTTAAACCATATTTCTTGTATTTTTTATTTTTACTTTTATTCTTACTTCCTTTGTAATAGAGATAACTACTGCCGCAGTCCATTTATGTGTCATATACTTGGCAATAAAATTCAATTCTGATATGCTCACTAAAGCGGGGTACACACATAAAGATTATTGGGCCTTTTTTGTCCCGACTTTCCCCCTTCCCGACCAAGGGACGGCAAACTCCAGATTCTCTTCTGTTTTATAAGATTATCCTATAAGATTATCCTGTGGTCTGAGGTGTGTTAAGAGTAAATTTGTCCCGATAATCAGCTCTGAAACGGGTTGGGGACGACAATCGTAAATATTACATTTGTTCGAAATTTACGACCAAAAATCTACAACCAGACGTCTGAACAGACCAATCATGACCAACAAGGAAGCAGGCGTAAATAAAAACATGCACGACCGACCTGAAACATAAAGTTTGGTGGACCTCAGAAATGGAGGACCAGCTCACAAGTTCATGCTGTCTCCAGGAATTTTTCCACAGTCATTTCTTTTTTTTTAGTCGTGATTTTTCCTTCAAAAATAGTCCCAACACCACCATCATTCCCTCTTCTTGTATGTCTTCTCCCATGTTGCGTGTTGTGTTTTCTGGTTGTTGCCATAGACATATACGTTTATGGTTGTTGCTATGTTTCTTCTTCTTCACTTTTGTTAGATCACGTTTGATCACATGAGATTTCTGGCTTTCAGGACTAGACTCTAGATCAGTGGTGGGACAGAATCGTTATGTGTGTGGTGTGCTGTGTTGAGATTATTGGAGCACACCACACACAGTACGGTCAAAACTGTTCAATACCTGATTTTAAATCGTCATGTGTGGGGTCTCTAACAGATGAAAAAATCCCTTCTGATTTACAAAATCCTTATGTGTGGACCCTGCTTAAGAACTGGTTTTAAGACTTCAGAGAAGTAAAATAATTATTAAGTAAGTAACAGTTGAATCTACACCAATGTGTCATAACATTATGACCACTGACAAGTGAAGTGAATAACACTGACCATGTCATAGAACCTGTTAGGGGGTGGGATATTTGAGGCAGAAAATTAACATTTTGTTCTGAAGTTGATGTTAGTAGCAGGAAGAATGGTCAAACATAAGGTCTTGAGCTAGGTTGACAAGGACCAAACTGTGGTGGCTTGACGGCTAGGTCGAAGCATCTCCAAAACTGCAGCTCTTATCGGGGGTTCCCGGTCTGCAGATGTATCTATCAAAAGTGGTCCAAGCAAGAAACAGCGTTGAACCGGCGAAACTGTCTGACCCAACAGATGAGCTGATGTTGCTAAAATTGATGAAGAAGTTAATGCAGGTTCTGATAGAAAGGAGTCACCACAGATTGTTGAGTATGAGGCTTTATAGCTACAGACCAGTCAGGGTGGCAGGTGGTCATAATGTTACGCATGTAATTCCATCAATGTAATTCAGCTTTCATATTTAAAAATACATTTTTATCAGCTGTTTCCTGAGTCTAAACCTTTCGTCATCTATTAGCTGTAGGAGCCAAAAGTCTTCAGCAGTGAAACAGGAAGTGGGTTTAGTCATTCTTTGTGCCTTTTCCGAGTTGACTGTAAGTATTGTACAACTGCAGCATGTAAATAGTCAGCAGTCATTATTGTTACTGGCCACTGTCCTGCTTTTTTTAACTCTGGGTGATGGGGAGTAAGATGAGTTTTGAAATTTAGCTTTTGCAAAGTCTGCTTCATCGTGGAAAACTCTGTCTTAGCCGGGATGTAGCAGAATCTAATATTCAGCGACATACTAATTTTTAAAGGGATACGCCAACTTTTTTATGTTTTCATGTCTTGCCGCACTCCTGAGTCCATGACAAGAAGATAGACACCATTTTTTCGAATGTGCGTGCAGTAACAAGAAAAAGATGGCCAAAGCCTAAGCTAGTTAGCTTAGCTCGAACACTGGGAGTCAATGGGTAGTTTTAGCCTGCCTCTGCCTACAGTCATCAGATAAACTCTTAAGCAACTCTAAGCAGTCCTGTGTGCCTGTTCTGACTTTTTTTTTTTTTTTTAACACATTATGTTACGTTATCTTCTACTATCATCGCATTATCCTCTTCTACTTACAAACAGAGGCTTTGTTTTTGACCTACTTCCGCAGTGGTTTGGACTAGAGATATGACATTTGCAAGTTGCTGAGTTGAGTCTTTTGAACAGCTCTTTTAAGTGAATGATGAGAACTGATTCGCAGTTGTGAGTGAGCAGATCATTTGCGCAAACGAACGGCTCACTCACAATTGCGAATCAGTTCTCATCGTTCGCTGAAAAGAGCTGTTCAACAGCCTTGACTTGTTTGCGAATGTCACATCTTCAGCAAACCAACATCGACGTGCTTAGAAGTAGATCAACAAAACAAAGGCTCTGTTTACGAGTAGAAGATAATACAATGATAGTAGAAGATAACATGACATAACACGGTAAAAAAAACAAAAAAGAGTTTATCTGATGACTGTAGATAGAAGCAGGCTAGCGCTACCCAATGACTCCCAGTGTTGAGCTAAGCTAACTAGCAGTGGGTGATCTTTGCCCGTCTCTTCCTTGCTACTGGACGCACAGTCGAAAGAATGGTGTCTGTCTGCTTGTCATGGACTCAGGAGTGAGGCACGAAAGACACGAAAAGAAAAAAAATGTTGGCATATCCCTTTAATGAAAGAGGGACAGACTGGATTTGTCTTTGCAGCTCTGTGTTGAGATTCCGACTTTTATTGATTTTTTCCGACACTTCTACTGATTATATTTTGGAGGTCAAAGGTCAAGGTCATGGGGTCTCATGGCTAGCGAATGTGATCTTGTGAACATATGTTAACAGATTTCCTTTAAACTTTCCACAAATGTTTAGTCATATTCAAGAATCAGCCATAATGATTTGACTATTTAGTATAAACCAATTGTAATATATCACCATGGTTACAGTACTGTGATATATCATATCCTCACCACTGTATTGTAATATGTATTGTGTCACCACATTCTTTCTAAGACACGTCCCTACCCGTTAGCAGTTATCAGATTATAGCTGGTAATAGCACTGAGCTACTTCCTCATTATCATTCAGTTTTGAGAGAAATCAGCCTCTCTCCAAAACTTTCTGCTGTGGTCGTCCCTTCTGCTCGTTCATGTGGATGTTGTATCTTATGACCATGTAGCATTAAATGTCAGCAGATGTGCACGGCTAATGCTCCAGACAGATACAGGGCACACAGGGCATTTAAAAGTTAAGACGTATATTCCAAGGACAACTACTCTCTAAAAGTCACTGCCAATCATTTGAAGAAACTTTAAAGATTCTCAGTGACAGACGTTTGTGACAGAAGGACAAAACGCACAGAAAATCACCCCCCCATGCTTGGACATAGTGTGAGACAGACAGCACCATCAGAGGTACTCTGTTCATGAAAACTAGGTTTTTGATGATGTGTTATTGTTAACATACTCAAGTGCTCATCAAAAATGAATATATCAACCTGATTATGACCTCTTTAAGCTTCTTATGCTTCCAGAAGCAGTGAAATAAATATATTATCTAACATTAAAACTTGAAAAAAAGTAGTTATATAGCAGCATTTGAGCTTCCCATCCTGTCTGTGGCAAAGTCAATGAATGAATGTTCATCACTAGTTTCTCCAAAAGTTTGACCAAATTTCAAAATCTTTGTGAGCGAACATTGATATCTGTATATTAATTTTAGGGTTACATCAAACTGTTTGTGTTGTGGGTCTGAAAAAATGCTCCAACATAAAGCAAACATGCTTTGATTATATGTTGGACAAACATAATACCAGTCATCTTTTCCTGACCTGAGAAGTATGTCCTTCTGTAGGAAAATATTTTTCTGTAAATCTGATGAATGACCTTTGAACTTCTAATGACACACTCTGGTCTCATTATGAATTCAAACCTTGTACGACTGCAACTTCAGACCATTCTCGGTGTTTAAGTATGTGGTTCATATTTTGCAGGAATATCTGTTGCATGCCTCTCATGAAATGTTTCATGTCTGCTCCTGGTCTAGAATCTGACGTCAAAGTTTTAGTGCGAGTCTTTGATTCTGTCTGACACAGAGTCCTGCACCTGCTAATGTGTTCTACGACGGGTAAAATATCTAATTCTGCACAAGCAGGAGGGTAAATTAAAAATAATAAGGGCGAGCAGCAAGTGAGAACTATAACACATTGAAGCCTGGATTAAAAATGCTTTGCAGCCTTGTTCTTGTGAGCTGGAGAGTTAAGTTATCTCACTGAAAATCGTGTTTTATAAACTTAACAGCTACAAATATTGATAATATGTTGTTTGATAAAATCATGTAATCAATTTTGAAAATTATTTTAGCATTTTTTAAGATTAATTCTGACTTTTAGACTTTATATGGAGACTACTTAGCCAATCAGACATCTGTCCCCCCCCCAGCTCTGCACGCACTCACCGTGATAATTGGTTGATATCATGTGACATCATACACTTAACGAACACTCTCCTGGAGGGCAGGAAACATTTGGCTTTGCTTTACGCTATGAACAAGATTATGGTCTTGGTTGTACACTTTATCCAGTTTAATTTTCTACTTTTAAAGGACAATTATTTTTCAATTTGATGCACCTACTCTTCTACAGAGCCCTGTCTCAGAGAGAAAACCAGGGAGGAGAAAATAGTGGATTAATGCTGCCAGACGCTCCGCTGTGTCTGTAGGCTACAAAGAGCAGCAACAAACAGACGTGTCCAATTCCTGACATAACTTTATGTTAACTTGAAAAGAATAGTACTTTCAACAATAAAATCACTGCCCCAAAACCCTACTGACAGAGAAAGCCAATGGTAATCCAGACCTTTTTAGTCAATAACGTTAACATGCTAATAATAGCTTATTACTCCCTAAAGTTTCCAAGAAATTTCTGGTTCCTCACTTCCTAAAAAGCATAATTATTAATCCAAACACATTGAAAAAACATAAAACTGCTCATATATCTGTAGGTTTTTAAACTGGCAGCAGTGTAAGGGGAAGGATTCTCCAATATTCCAGAATGTAATCATACCTGAAGCTAGGCTCTGGAAAAGACTGTGCTGTTTAAGGTGATAAAAATAATGTCTCTCTTGTTAAACAAGGGTCCAACAGGCCCATAACTTATAGTTTACATGAATATTTTATTATTCTGGGGTTTTCATGGGATGTAAACCTGTAGAGATCTAAAATAAAAAGCCTGTACAGTAGCTCCACAAAGTCGTCGATGCAAGCTGACACTTTTTGCCCTCCTTCTCTTTGCCAGTTACATGACCAAAAGCTAACAATGGAGCTGCTGAAAAACTCAAGGATAAAGAACTTAGATCAGTTTATAAACAACTTTTGAAGAGACTGAGCTGGCAAAGCATTTTTGAGTCTATCTGTGTCGTTATGATGAGCATTAAAAACAACATGGCTGCTGCTGCTGCAGAACGGCCATCTTCCTTTATGGTAAAAACTACCAAACTCTTGGCAAAAGCAAAAGCAGCAATGCTAAGTTCAAATCTGTGATGAAACCAGCATGATAAAGGCTGATGCACCAACAAAACTTGATGACATACTGTTAAACATTATGATGTGTTCGAGGTCTGCTCAGTTAAAATGACAGCATGTCATGATTATGTGTTTAAATGTCACATAAAGAAAAAAGGGAAATTAAAGTTTTGGCAAATGACTATGAGGCCATTTTGTTTAATCATGAATGCAATAATGGGTCAGGTTTTCTGGAAGTTTGTAAAGCCGGACCTCTGCAGGACTCTGGTCAGACAAATAAGAGCGAGATTATCTGTATTTTGGTGAAAGGAAAAAGTGCAGTATTGTTAAAGAGGCATTTTGACAAATATTTCCTCCTTGGTTTTGATTTGTCTGATGTTTAAGGTGAGAAAAGGATCAAACCCTCACTGAAAACATTCCTCTTAACTAACACACTGGTCAGTTTCTGGTCTGCAGCCTCCACTATAAAACAGACTCCATGTTGTCACATGCCTCGTGGTCCTCCAGGTTGTAAATGAACTTTGTCCTGTTGGCCGGGTTCTGCGTGATCTCCTTGCCCAAATTGTCCAGAGTCACGTTGGATGCGAAGAGTTCAGTGGGCGTCAGGTAGCCCTCGCTGTTCTTGATGTACCTCCTGTAGTTCTTCCTCAGACACTGCCATGTGGTGGCGTACAGCAGGAAGGCGGACGACTTGAGGACGATGGCGATGCTGACGTACAGGTGCCTGTAGGCTACGTTGTCGTACAGCATGCAGGCACCCTTCTCCCCGCAGACGGTGCTCCAGAACAGACAGGTGGAGTCGATGCCCATCCCAAAAATCAGAGGAGGGGGGATGAAGCCTGGAGGAGGGGGAGGGGGTGTGAACAGACAGAAGGTCACAAGGTCAAAAAGCACACCAGGTTGTTTTCAGGAATCCTCTCTGTCTGCGCAGATGGACTGATGAGGTTCACTTCACCTCAGGGAAAACTGGCTGTGACATTTACACAGCAGAGACACACCGAGGACGACGTGTGGGGAACAAGGGCGACAGAGAGCGACTGCAGAAGGTGAAACACAAACTAAAGACACACAAAGAAGTGTTTTCTCTGGACAGACCAGCATGACCGTGAATATATAAACACACAGAAGTGGGCACAGTTAATAGAAAAAAATGTTGACAATTAATCAATTTACAAAGATGAAGACTTCAATTTATTCAATTAATTAGGTTAATAATTAACCTGCAGTGTGGGACAAAGGGCCTGAACGGGACCTTTTCAGCCCTGGAGTTTCATTTAAAACCAGCCCAAAAAATCACATTAGATGGGGATATGCTGTCATTTTAGCTGGACTAGTATGAAAGCCTAAAACTATATTCTTCTGTTTTTATTATTTTCTTGTCAAGAATTAAGTTTGAAGTTTGGTTTAGTCTTTCTTGTGGAACTACACAGTGCTTAACAAATTTATTAGACCACCACCCAGTGTAAGGTTTATGCCACAGCTGTCCTAAATTAACAGCACTGAAGATCATTGTTTATGTTTCTGTAATAGTGAATACAGCAGTATGTGGAAGCTCTTTAACAAAAATGATTTTTTTTAATGCTAAAACACATTTAATATTGTTATCAATGAAATTTAAAATGTACTGTTTTACAAAAAAACAACAGGAAAAAAACAGTAAAGCACATCAATATTTTATTTGTTTTTATTAAAAAAATGTTCTAGCGTTTGATTGTTTTACTTGATTAATTTCTGACTTCTCAGTAAAGCTCTGCGAGGCTCAGATTTTGGTATAAAAGGTGAATTCAATTTGAAATTCATCATTCTTGTTCAAAATGTTTTTTCAATAACAAAAACACATTTAGTTTTTAAGTAGTTGGGGACCAACGGGGCAGTCTTATACATTTTTTCTTAATAAATTTGTTATAAAAAATTTAAAGTGATCTATGAATTGATATTGTTAGTCTTTAGTGGGAATATGGATACAGATATATTTTTGTATCATCTTCTCTTCCGTCAGTTCTGTACTTTTAGTTCACTTGAGAGCTTCCAATGTCTTGCCATTTTATCATTCTATTCTTTTTATTTCCCTCTTCTTTAACTTTATTTTTGGGCTTTACCCATTTACTTTTTCACAGCATTTATCTCCCTGTATGTCTGGTCCTCCTGGTCCCATTTTAGGTTGCTGGGGTCTTGCATTGCCCGGTGTTCTCTGACGTTCTCTGATGTTCTCTGTGTTATCGCCTGCTTGTCGTGTTTGACTTCTCCCTGTTTCTTGGGTTTCATTTTTTGATTTCTTCAGGTTTAGTTGGAGTTTTTGTGTCCCTGGTTTGTTTTCTTTGTGCCTGAATTCTTGTGCTTTTTCCCTGTGTCTGTTCTTATTTATTGTTGCTTGGGGCGTTGGTGGTGCAGTCTAAGGTTCAAGCCCTGCTCTTGCTGTCACATAGCAATGTGTCCTTGGGCAAGACACTTAATCCCAAGGCGCTCCCACTGCTGCATCAATGGCGTGTAAACGGGTATGAAAGTGCATGGATGTGTTAGTTGATACTGATGAACAACAGACACAGAAGCCCAGAGCCATCAGTGAGTGAATTTGAGACTGAATGGGTAGATGTGACCTTTAACCTTAAGCTCCTTTCATCAAAATTCATGTAACAAAATGGCATTAATGGAAACTGAATCACTGGATGCACCAGATATCATGTTCAGATAGATTTTGGCAGATATAGACAATTAATTTATAATTGCTTGATAAATAAAAATCAAACATTAGCTCAGCTCTGTCATTAAACCATGTCACATGACTTACCTATAAGTCTCAGGAGCAGGAACAAAACTCCAAGTGCATAAGATTTCAGCTCTGGACTCACAGTTCTGAAAACAAACAACAAAAAGACACAATGAGCACAACTGTGTGTATCAGTGTGCTAAATATCTTTTTGTACAATAGACAGAAGGAAGAGCTAAACAGTGAACAACAGAAGGGTTTAGGTCATAGTGAGTCACATAGATGTGTTATATATTCAGACTAAAGCTGTTTTTTGAACCAGGCAGTAAAGATGTGTATTTAGGGTGTAAACAAACATCTTTTCGCCACATACAGTCAATAAGGTTTCTGCAGTCAGCCTCTAGTGGACACTTGAGGTACTGCAGGTTTTTGCACATCAGCGTGGGCCTCCATTGTCCACAGGTCGTCACCTCAACCAACCAAAGGGGGTTACAGGGAGCAAGTTTGAAAGTCAACTTTTTGCAGATCTGCCACTGTGGCAGGTGGATTTAACATTAACTAGACACTTTTTTATTTAATTATTTTGTCACATTATTTAAGTGTATTAGGAAAGTCATTACAGTCATAAAGAATTAAGATAGCGAGTGTGAGTTTTGTAGTGTGATGGTGCACAATCTCACGCTCATTTTATGGTGTTGGCTGTCACAAATAATGACAGCTCATTTATCTTTCTTTCCACCATGGCTGATAGATTGAACAAATTCAGCTGCCACCTGCACAAACACACCAGTGTTTGGCAAGTGGCTGGGGCTCATTTCCAAGTCTGCTAGGGAGGCTCAGAAACTTGAAGGGATGAGAAGGGAAAAGGATATTAATTTTAATATTAGATTAATCTCTCTATCCATGGTTATTATTGATTATTCATCCTTAGTAACTATCTTCACAGCCATATAGACATGAGGTCCTGAAAATAATATGCCACATCTCAAGGGGCTTACCTTTAATAAATTAATCTTCAACAAAGACAAATGTGGTGCTATACAAATAAAGGTTGATTAATTGAATCTACATACAGCAGAAACAAATGTGATGAGGACAGATTTATGATCTGGGTGTCCATGGGTTTGTCGCTATCATAAATTATTATTTTTAGTTCCTTTGTCTCTGCCTGGATGGATACATCTCTGGGTGTATATATGTGTATTTAAAAGTATATATATTTCTATGTATTTTTATCTATCCATATTTGTGTATCTATAACTGAAGAGTATGACTTCAGCCTGCTCTATTGTAAAGTGTCTTATGATAACACTTGTTATGATCTGCCGCTATACAAATAAAGATTGATTGATTGATTGATTGATTGAAGGAGCAAAAATGAGAATAACAAACAAAGAAACACAACATTTGTGACAAATTTGACTATATCTATCAAAAAATGTCTCTGATTAATGCTTACAAAAGCTGTGTTCTTTATCATCATGCATTAATTTATCATAATTTGAGGAACCTTGACTAAAATGTTAAGTTACTTTGGAAATTCGATCGGTCCATAATGGCCTCTGTGGTTCAGCTTCTGCTTGTAGAACAGCCTATACAGTCCAAATATGCATGTGCTTTGGATATTAGTCAAACAGATTTGACACATGCATATTTTATTTCATTTTCACATTATTCTGCTCATAACGCTAAACCCTTCACAGTCCTATGTGTATTAAACATTCTGCTGCTCTGTGTGTCATCATTTCCCTGCCTTCAGTCACTGATCTTCCTGCTTGATTGTCTGTAAATGCCAACAGCTCCCTCTAGTGGACACCCTGCATACTGCAGCAGGACTCTTCACCTGATGAGGATGATGACGGAGGGGGTCTGTGCCATGGCTCCAATCATGCTGCACACACAGATCACGCACAGGAAGGTGAGGAAGGCCTGCTGGCAGCCTGGACTCGGGCACTTCCCTGGTAACGCCACGGCGTCTTCACTGGTGCTAGATATGCACGCACAGCTGGTCAAGTTCTGATGCAGAGACAGAGACAATAAGGTCAAAATGTTGGACCAAACTGTGGATGGAGACTCCCATCCCAATCAGCATCTTTTAGAGCAGGAAGAGGTGGAGCTACAAGCGAGATGACAGCAGGAAGGGACTGCTCCACAGAGATTAGCATAGATGCTAACAACTTCAGCAGCAGTTTAATCAGACCTGGACCACATTTCTTTATTAAATGAAAATCAAACAACACTACAAACCACCTAATATATTTAACCTCCTAATAATTTTTGCGTAGTGCCTTACCTTTTGTCCTTTACACTGAGGCAGTAGTGCCTGCCCACTGCATTATCTGACTAAATGTGATTGACAGAATGATCATCCAATCACCTGCTGGATATGCTTTTCGAAGGCTTGTCCCTTTTCCAAACTCTTTCTATCAGCTCTTTTCCAGATGGATTAGTGAAACATATTGAAGAGGAGGGTTAGTTTTAAGTTTGAAAAATTAGGGCCAAGTATAAATGATCCTTTGTCGGCTCTCTCACTGGTTCACAAATCAACCAATCAGAATCAGAGAGCCCCTCTTCAAAGCAGACATGTCCCTGTTACTCCAGTGTTAGCAGTCTATTCACATGCACTTTAGTGAAATTGTTCTCTTACTTTTGTTTCTTCAATGCTGAAACTCACAAACAAAACTTATCTCTACTCAAATAGAGGAAACACTTTAGTACTGTCAATATTTGGTGTTCCAGGAATATTTAACAGAAGTAATAAAGCAGAATACAATGATTTAAAAATCCAAGGGTGTACAAAGAAAACTATCTTTATTTGTGTTACACAACGTCCCAACTTCATTGGAATAGGGGCTGGCATTTAATGAAAAAATCCATGTTAATGTCAAGACACCTGAATATTTTTTGTAATTATAAAAACAAGAGAAAGTGAGTTTTCACACCTAATAGTTTGGGCCAGGGATTGCACCATGGTTCACATTTTTGTTAGGACTAACAGACTCTTCCTGACAGACCTACGTCATCAACTACGTAGTTTGTGTGTCTCCATATTTGACATTGTCAAAGTGTGTTAGCGGGCATGTGTCTGAAAATGAGCGTGTAGCTTGTCAGTGTTTAAATAAAAGATCAATTAGAGGAGTCATGCTGTTGCTACGGTAACAATATATCACGTGCTTTGTTGGAACTATCAGCTGCAACAACACAGCAGAGTGGTCAGGTTCTGCAGTATGAGCTTTCTTAACTCATGGAAACTCAATTATCAGGAGGAAAGCTGCATGCAATCCCGCACACATGGCGATGATGTGTTGGGAGAAAAGAAAGTTAGTGTGTCCCCTCTCTTTCACCCTCTCTAATTACAATGGTAAAGTCTCAGTACTTTTTTGAGTCTTTTCTAGTTGGCCTTTAATTAAGTCATCAGACCAAATTTCGCTCGGGTTAGCCTGTCGGAACTTCCTGTCATCAGTACAAAGGTCCAGACCTTACTAAATAATGCTTTCACACTGGGCAAGTATGGAAACATGGCACAGTTTAGTCTGGACCGATACCAGTTTGGCTGTTTGGTCCAGATTATGCACCAGGGGAGGTTTCACACTCACCACTTTAGTCCAGCTCAAACTACAAAGTCAGAAAGTCTGGACCAAACGGCGTAGGTGTGAAAGCTCCCTGAGTCTGACTCACAGTTGGATGTTTGACTCACTGGTTTGGTACATCCAGCGAAGCAGGCAGAGAGGTAGGTGACTCCGTTGGATCCACAGACGGGGCTCACTGAGGCTGTGTAACAGTTACAGTTATTGATGCACGCTGACTCAGGCCGCTGCCACGACCGCAACGTCCTGCACAGAGGGGTCAAAGGTCATGTTAGTGAATATGAGATTTGCACAGGAACTATTTTGAGGGATGAACTTATTTTTACTCTCTTTTTGGAGCATTCACTGAGCATATTTGCAAACATCAATCAGCTCTTGATTCAGTGTGTCTCTGTTTTGGCTTAATGTTCAAACGTGTCACAGAAAATATATCTGACAGCCGTCAAAAAGACTGAGCTTGACTAACAAGCTGCCCTTGAGTTTTATTCTGCAGAATGAACTTTCTTTTAACATACTAAGATTCAATGTAAAAAAAATCTTGGGCTATTGACACCAAAAATAAGAAAGGCACATACATACAAACTGTTCCTGATACTGTTACTGTTCAGTCATGGGAGGAAAATAACCCAGTATATGGGCTGCAATAACTCCAATCACAACGGTCAAAATGGGCAAAGGTCTGCAATATATGGTTTTTAAAATTTGTTTGACAAGTTTTGCCTTTTTAACTGATATGTGAAAACATGTTTGTGTTCCCAAAATGGTCCCCTATTATTGATTAATTCATGTTTTTTATATTCCAGAGAACACCATCTGAGATGCATCAGAAAGTGAACGATCTTCCTTCAACCTCAGAGCTACAGAAGAGCAACTTGATCAGTGAAAGTAAACTTGTGTATGTATTTTGGTTATAATATTTATTTTCTGGCATACATTGTCTCTACTGCCGTCCTGTCTTAAACAACAAAATTCAAACTAAAATCTTTGTGTGAAAATGCAAAGAAAAGCAGTGAAGTGTAAATTCCTAAAACAGTACACCTTCAGATCAAGTTTCCCAGCTTACTCGTTGCTGTAGGCGACAGTCACCCCCGCGACAGGCCCTGTGTCACAGCCTAGGAAGAGGAAGGAGACGTAGCAGGCGGTGGACACCAGGTTGACCAGCATGGCCATGCGGACGGCTCCTAGAGCTGACAGGTTCAGCTTCTTCACCAGGAGACCACCAAGGAAAATCCCCAGACAGGCACAGGGGATCGCCGTCATTCCTGAGGAGAACAAGACCAAAAAAATCTTGACAGCCAGAGCTACAGGTTGTGGCCTCACTTTATCAAACATAGGTACCATCAAAAACGGGTGTACGGTCAAATCAGCATTCATCAACTTCGACATAAGCGTAGGTTACATTAATATCTCACACCAGGTCAGGGCTGAAGTACACAAGTTTTCATTCAGTGTGGACTCACACTGTGGCATATTAAACCTGTTAGTCAAGAAGAAGAATATTTATGTCATAGTCCTCATGTCCTTTTATCCTGGCAGGTCCACAGATATACAGCTTAAGATTTATTTAAGATAGCAGCTAAAATCTATTTTTATGACACCTTCCCTCTAAAAATCCCTGTAGATCAGGAAACTGTCTCTGGCAGCAGTGTAGCTCAGTCTGTAAGGGCTTGGGCTGGGCAGGAGGGTGCTAGCAGGGCAGAAGCAAGCTGACTCTCCAGGGCACTGCTGCCGATTAGGGCTGATGGTAACACAGCTGAAAGGGGTCGGCATCCTCGGGGCGTGGGGTTTGTACCCTTGTGCCCTTCAACTTCAGCAGTAGAGTTAACATTGCTGGTGGTGCTGACGAGTTGTCTGGAATGATGAATGGTAAAGTGGCGACCAAGCATGTGCTTTTAGACCTGACCTGGTCAATAAGACAATCAAAAATGAGTGTGACCAAACAAAAGAAGAAGTGTCAAGTGTTATCACCATTTTCAATTTTTCATAAATCAGACTCCTTGATTACCCTTTCATATATATACATATATGTATGTATATGTGTATATATATATATATATATATGTATGTATATATATATATATATATATATATATATATATATATATATATATATATATATATATATATATATATATATATATATATACATACATATATATATATATATATATATATATACATACATACATACATACATATATACATACATATATACATACATATATATATATATATATATATATATATATATATATATATATATATATATATATATATATATATATATATATATATATATACACATACATATATATATATATATATATATATATATATATATATACATACATACATACATATATATATATACATATATATATATATATATACATATATATTTATATATATATATATATGTGTGTGTGTATATATATATATACATATATATATGAATATAAATTTAGATATTTTTATTATTATATTTATTTACATTTCTGTTTGTATCTTTATATCTTTTTTATGCATCTTTTTATCTGCCATAAATGGTGCTACTGGAATCTTAACTTCCCTGAGGGAGTCTTCCAAAGGAATAAATTAAGTTCTATCTAATCTAATCTAATCTAATCTAATCTAATCTAATCTAATCTAATCTAATCTAAATACTAAACTGACTTTAAGGATTAGACATTTACTGGATATGATGATAGTGTTTACTTAAAAATTACACTTATTTTGGAGATGCACAGTTTCATTCCATTCTTAATCTTTTATCAGAATGTATGATACCACCAATAATATTCTGAGCTCACAAGCAAAAAGTAAAACTCTATTTAGCGAGCTAAACATGAAATTAAAGCCTATTAAATTCACTGAACATTGGGCTATTGAAGTGCATTGACTTATATTTTATAAAAGACCTCCTCTTTGTTGGTTTTTGTATAAAAAACATGGCTGCAGAAAAAGGACCAAAAACAGCTGATAAAGAACAAAAAAGCAACAGTAAAGAGTTAAAAAGTAAGAAGACATCTGATGATTTTACAACTGCTGAATCAGCTTAAGCAGAGGACAGAGCTTATTTGGACCAGGCGGCAAAGGGCTGAAAATGGAGGCCCAAATGAAGTGTCAAAACCTGTAGTACCCAGAGTGTCCACTTGAGGCTGGCTGTAGAAACCTGACACCTTAACCCTTTAAAGCCTGGAAACACAAATTATAGCCAGAAAATTCAGATTTTTTGAAGCTGAAATGTTTATTTCACTTTCTACTGAAATCCCCCCCCCCCCCAAAAAAAAAAAAAAAAAAAAATTTGCATTAAATTTAACATACAAATTTTTTTGTATCTCATTTGATACATTTGGGGTTTTTGGCAACTGATGATCCACTTGAGGACATTTTTATTATTTATCAGATTTTATTCAGATGTTTTTTTAGTAATTTGTTGATCATATTGATTAGATAGAATTATCATAAAAGTATGTATTAAAGGGTTAATGACTGCATGGAAGGGGACGTGTTTTTTTCTCACGGCTGGAACATCTTTACAGACTGGATCAAAAATGGCTTCAGTCTGAATATAAAATACATCTAACTGCTCTCGCTGTGAGGGGGTGTTTTTTTTTTTTATATTGGACCTATTTTTCTTTTATTGAGGATTTGTGTTTTTGGAAATGCTGTGTCATACTGGTCCGATGGCCTTAAGTCCAATCAACTCAAGTTCGGTTGAGTTGACATGTGCAGTATGGCAGAGTCCATTAGAGGGCATCAAAATCGTTCCAAAGGCTCCTATGATAATCAAATGGCTGACGTCATGTGGCTTCGTTCAGTTCTTTACAGTCTATATTTTGGACACTGAATGAGACATGAATGAGGAAATACTCCTCTGATATGTTGGCAAGTAAATCTAATGTGTTAATTTGACTTCTGTGGCCATTTTGTCACAGTATAGAGCACAAATCATACTTTAGATGGACTCGGGGACTGGCAGTCACATACTGGCCAATTATGCATTGGTATTATGTGTCGCTTCAACATGCAGTGACGTTTTAGGGATGTGCAGGTCAGACTAGGTGTGCTTGTTTGTTGATTCAATCAATCTGTCAATCTACATTTGTATAGGGCCAGTTCATAACAAGTAGTATCTCAAGGCACATTACAATAGAGCAGGCTGAAGCCATGCTTTTATTTTATAGATACACATGTATGCATATATACAAATATACAAAAATATATACATTTGTTTATACACATAAATACATCCAGAGATGAATCCATCCAGGCATAGACAAAGAGACTAAAAATAAGAATTTATGATAGGGACAAACCCATGGATGCCCAGATCATAAATCTGTCCTCATCACATTTGTCTCTTCTGAATATAGATTCAATCAATCAATCTTTATTTGTATAGTGCCATATTTGTCTAAATGTACTAAAAGTGAGCC
Source organism: Cetoscarus ocellatus (assembly GCA_037902135.1). Classification (NCBI taxonomy): domain Eukaryota; kingdom Metazoa; phylum Chordata; class Actinopteri; order Labriformes; family Labridae; genus Cetoscarus; species Cetoscarus ocellatus. The sequence continues at coordinate 2,327,752 of JBAMNC010000366.1, forward strand.
CCTTGAGATGTGGCATCTCATTTTCAAGAGGAACCTCATGTCTATGGATAGAGAAAATTAACATCTATAATGAATATAATTTTGTGAGAACTGATGTTGATTGATTTTTCATCATCTAGCTGAACTGCCAAAATGGATTTGGGGTATGCAGACCTGAAACAAAAGTTACAGCAACTTCGACGCAGATATTTATAGCATTTAAACTACAGGAGAAATCACCTTTTTCCAGCTCATCGCAACACTATAATTCCACCGTTTGGCAGAAGAAAACCTCACAGATGCATAAAACCACCAGGAGACAATTCAAGTTTGAAACAAATCCAATTTAGTCTCTTTAACTAGAAAATGGAGTTAGGTTTAATGTTTGGATACTCTTGAGTCTTCCACACCATAATTTTGGTTTCCGTTTGTTTCTCATGTTTCATTTATAGAATATTTGACTCAAGACCACTTGGTGGATGACCGTTTTGTACAAGATTATGACTCGCTTACCTAGCAGCTGATTGGCTGAGGAGGTGGTGAGGTTAAACTGCTGCTCCAGGTATTTCCCCAGGAATGCAGCAAAGCCAGCGACCACAGCGATCTCCATACAGGCTGCCAGCGTGATGCAGCTGAACACCGGGTTGGAGAGAAGGTGCCTGGTTACCCGCGGGATGACTGCATCATAGAGGAGGGAAACAAGTGAAAAAATGAGTGTGAGCTGGAACAGACTGAGAAAGAAAGAAAAAGAAACTCAAATCAGATCTTTACTTGCTCCTTACCTCTCAGATGCTCACAGACCGAGAGCCCGCTGTTGATGTCGAAGCCGTGGATGGCTCCGTTGGGTTTTGAGCCCTGGTACTCCATGGACAGAGGAGAGGGCAGCATGGCCTGCTCACTCTCCCCTCCACTGTCTATGTCCTGCTCATCCAGCGCCTGCGGGAACCCGAACATGAAGAGGGCCGACAGGAAGAGTAAGGCACCGCAGAGGAGGAAGCCGCCCCACCACGCCCCGATCCACCGAGGGTCATCAGGTGTGATGTCCAGCTTACCTGCAAGGGCGCGAGAGAAGAGTCCAGTGATCAGTAACAGTAAGGCTGGGCAACACATACTCATAATTCAGAAACATTACTCTGATAATAAAATCTATAGAAAACCAAAACAATTATGAAACTTGAGTAATCAGTGAGGGGGAAAAAAAAATATTATTAAGCTACTATGGAACTACAAACATGGCGGCTTGACTTAGAAGCAACTGCGATATTTCTCATGTATTTTGTGACCTCTTGTTTGAGAATTTCATCATAGTCGAGTGATCTGATCAACTTGGTCCTCGTGGCTGTGGCAGTAGTGTATAAACTATTGTTTATCAAAAAACAATCACGTTTGCAGCTGGGTTCCAGGCTATTTTTGTAGTCCTCACTAGCAGTTTGTTAGCAACCGTACTTTTAAACACACAACAACTCTTTAAAATTCAGAAGCAGATAATATCAGCTACAGATATTATTATTTCAGATTAAACATTAAAATCTCGTGTGTTTGTGTTCATTGGGTATTTATCCAAAACAGGTATTCTAAATCCCATATACTTTCGGCCTTGGTAACCAGGAAGTGCTAAATGCCAACTAGCTCCCTAATTTCTGGACTCATTCAGTGATCCTTCATCAAACCCTTCCCTCCTTAGTGACTCTTACTTGATTAGACAAAATCTGTTGTTGCTGTCCTCTCCCCCATCTGAAACAATTGGAAATATCTCTTTTTGTGACTAACTTAAATTATATCTTATTAATTTGACTCTTTCTCCAAATTTGCTTGAGTAAAAGAATAAGGACAAAACTAAAGCAGAGTGTATGAAAAAAAACTCAATATCTCTATGAATCTATTAAAATAATTAAAAATTCCACCGGTGAATGACATTACTGGTGCCATCCAACATCTGATGTTCACATCAGTAAAACACTTTGTATTGTTTTTTGCTAAACTTTCCTGGAGCATCAAATGTTGTCAGCATAAAAATATTTTCTCTTTTGTTTGGGTGTAAGTAAGGTTTCTTTGGGATTTTCCTATTTTGAAGTAACAAAATCTAGACAACGATTTCACCATGATGCATTAAAATAGACTCTGCCAATACAGAGGCTTGTCTGACTGGAGTAATCCACCAACATCTGCTTCAAAGAGGAGCTCTCTGATTCTGATTGGCTTGTCTGCAGACCAATCAGAAAGCAAACAAAAGGTCAAGTATGGCATCTACTCTGTTTTAAAAAGATTTTTTGACCATACCTCCCATCCCTACTCCAGAGGAGATTATTCTTTATTTTCGAGGTGGGATCATTAAAACGTGAAAAGATTTAAAAAAATTGCTACAACAATGATAGAAATTCAAATATTTACTTTTTCTCAAAATTAAAAGAGAACAATTTTCACTCAACTTACTTGTGTCGATGAAGACGGCATCAACGTAGACTTTGGTACAGACAGAACCTAAGATGAAGCCACAGGCCGGGCCAAACACTAATGTGGAAAATAAAATACCTGCAAGACGAAAAGACAGAGAGAGAGAAGTCAGTGAACTTAAGTGCCATCAGATAATCATGAGGAAACCTTTAGTGTTAACAAGTGAAGCCAAAACAGAAACTCAACAAGCTGCAGTTCACAAAGCGTCCACTTGAGGCTTGCTGCTGAGGCACCTGTTGCATACATAAACCATATTAAAACAATATAATGCAACTTTTCTACCTTCAAATACTAAACCTAAAGTTGAGGGGGACAGCTTTTACCAGGGGTAGTTGCCCAGTTCTTGCTTTCAACTTCGGACAACAGAGAAAATAACATAATGCTTTCCTGGACACTGCAATACTGCACATAATGCCCCTCTGGAGTGTGGCCCTTGGGGTCACGGCCCACTATTTGAAAAATCTGGATTCACTGACTGCCATTAGAGTATCTTTCTGTTAAAGCTTTGGGCTGAGATTATTATTCCTCTTAAGGACAAAGATAAAGATTTTTTTGTGTGTGACTGAATTGTAATAAACAACTGATCTTTTTTTTTTTTTTTTTTTATGAAGAGCTCCTTTAAATTAAATTAAAGATACAAGTTAAGCAGATTCATGAGCATGCCTGAGCCTCATCTCTTTACCAGGCTGATCTACATTCACTGGCCTTGAAGGTGCCTGGTTGGATCCCCTTTTACCCTCAGGGCTTCCTTAATTCTTTGTGGCATAGACTCAACAAACAACATTCCTCGAAGGTCCTGGTCCATATTGACATGATAGCATCACACAGATTTGCTGGCTGCACATTCATGACAAGAATCTCCTGTTAAACCACATCCCAAAGGCGCTCTATTAGGACAGTTCTGAAGACAAAAGGGGGACCAACCTGGTACACGTAAGGTGTACCAAGTGAAGTGGCTTTGAGTGTATATAGGGTTTCTTTCACATAGGTCAATCAATCAATCAGTTTGAGCTTATATGTATAGCTCAAATCCATAACAAGTCTTATCTCAAGACAGTTTACAGTAGAGCAGGCTGAAGCCATTCTCTTCATTTTATAGATACACATATATGCAAATATACAAATACAAATAATAAATATATTTGTATATACACATACATACATCCAGAGATGTATCCATCCAGAAAGAGACAAAGAGACTAAAAATACGAATTTATGTTAGAGACAAACCCATGGACACCCAGATCATAAATCTGTCCTCATCATATTTGACTCTGATGAATATGGACTCATTCAACCAATCATTATCTGTACAGTGCCATATTTGTTGAATATAAATATATTAATGAGAATATTAACGAGATGTGGCATCTCATTTTCCAGAGAGACCTCATGTCTGTATGGTTGTAAAGATATTTATTATGGATGTATAATCCATACAACCATGGACAGAGAGATCAATCTCATATTAACATTAATATCTATAATGATTATGAACTGGAGAGGAATGATGTTGATTGATATAGCAGCATCTAGCTGAACTATCTTTAAAATGGGCTTAACTGGTCTAAAAGTATGAATTTATATTGAATGATGTCATTTCTGTTGATGGTTAATGCAGGTCTCACAAAATACTCCAGTATTGATCCATCAGAATATGAAGGAATCCACAGCACTCACACAGGGGGTGCACGTCAGCTCCTCTTCCAGCAGAGGGCGGTGCTGTGTTGGTCTGTATTTAAAGCCAGTTTATAATTGAATATCTCCTATCACCAAGCTCTGTACCACAAAGACCATTTCTGTTGTTAAAAGTGCTGCAGGTCTAAGAATAAAATGTCTTCTTTTCAAGGTTAAATTCTGTATTGAGTTCACGGCAGAGACGGTAAATTTCAACAGACTGACAGATTTATTCAGCGTCACTGAAATATGCAGCTCATAGGCTGCGCTGCGTCATTGATCTGGGCCTGAATTATCCTGCAGGATCATAAATAATGGGACAGGAAATGGGCTCTTATTGTAGCAGCAGCAGAGAAGCACTGATGCAGCAGCTCCACTTGATTTTCTCTCACCGCCCTGCTCCGGTCCAGAGGCTAAGAGAGTGTGTGTGTGAGTGTGTGAGTGTGTGAGTGTGAGCTGGCCTGGTGCTAAGTGGAACGATGGGAGTGACCTCCAGTAGCCTGAGTGCTAATGGTCGAGGTACCAACAGAGAGCAGCATGGAGAGAGCCGCTCAATGTTTGTGTCACAGATACAATGATCAGAGCTGTCAGCGCCAATCTGAGAAACAACTGCTCAGATTTTATTGTGTGATCAGATTTAATGATATTTTATTAGAAAGAAAAAACTGTTTTCACCTCTGCAGCAATAAATGAAATATTTTTATTGTCTGTTATCAGTGACCTGCACTGCTAAATGAATCGCAACACCTCATTAATTGCATATAGGTATACATTTATATTAAAGTCTGATACATGATTCTCTCAGCAGGGGCGATGCTAGAAATTTTGAGTCCCATAAAAGGATATCACGTGTGGCCCCATCCCAAGCCAGCGCTGCACAGTTTCTCAAACCAAGCATCTGTTGAGCAAATAAAGGAATCAATATGATTTGATAAAAAAATAAATCACTTATAATTAGCAACTAAGCATCAAACAGTGAAAAAAAAAGCCTCCTCGTCCTATTTTTAGCAGATTGTACAGGCCTCAAAATATTTTAAGATGCAAGTTAGATATTTGGATGTACATCAAATAGCATGAATGAAACTAATTCCATCCAATAAGTGCCCTAAAGGCTCTGTTTTCTGTATAAATGTTATTTTCTGGGAGTTGAGTGATGCAAAATACCTCTGAATATAAGTTTTTGCTCAAAGGAAAAACAAGAAAAGTGTATATGTGTTGGTGAAGAATAAATACATCCTTAAACACCTGTGGCAAAATGTTGCTGATACCTTTTAGGGGCCACTGGCAGCCAAGGGCCCTTATAATCTCCCTCACTTTTCCACCTTTTACTGTCCCCTTGTCTCTCAGTAAGTCATTGAAAAATTACTTTCACACGCAAAAGATGACAACAAAGCTATTTTACTTTGACCTCCGACCTCAAAAATGTAAATACTTCATATAAGGGTCAGATTAGACTCCTATGTAAAGTCAAAATTAAATAACTTATAGCATTCTTCAGATTGTGATTATGATTGTGACTTTTCATTATTGTGAACCGGAGTAAATGTTAACTTGATTAATTCTTGATTAATTGCCCAGCTCTAATATTTATGCACATGTTTATGTAACCAGAGTACTGATTGACTGTCAAGCTGAAATAAACAACCAAGTCCATTGATCGGAGGTTCACATGTGTCTGTAAACATAAAATCCTACAGTCTATCTAAAATCTACTACAACATGAGATCACGGTGATACTTTATGATAATACCCATAATGCATCTCACCTGGTATCTCCACCCATTGATCTCCTCAAACCAGATCAAGAGAAATGTAAAGTACAAACATGTGATCCATTTAGATCCACAGTGTAAAAGAATTTCAGATTTGCTTTTCTTCGTTCCAAGAATTCACCATAAAGTCAAGATCACGGCTTTCAACTAAAGAACTTGGTCGAAAAATGACTATTTATATTTGTATTTAACAATTTGTATTTCTATGCTTAGTGGCAGAAGGCAACAATATATGAAGTTACAGAGTATGATGAGATGTATGTGATTTTGTTTATAAAGATTTTCTTTCATTTGAGAAGTTCAAATTAATTAGGAATGTGGTTTGACTGTGTGTTAATCCTCTGGTAATATTTCAGCCTTAAATATGAACTCTACAGTCACGACTCCTTCACTGTTATAAACAAACATCACTGTCCATCATTAGTCCTATCTCGCAGAGAGACAGACATTTATTCCCCTCCTGTCTCTAAAGCTGCTGTTGGTGACTTTGGATGTTTTTATTGTTTTATTCCAAAATTAACCTAAACTGAACTAAAAGAGAGAGACAACCAGGAAGAAGCATGAACAGAATTTGAACCAAATTTGGAATAACAATCAGCATTGACCACCCCTCTCATTTGGAATAAAATGTATTAATAATAATAAAAATAATGATGATGATAATAATAATAATAGCTTTATTTGTATAGCACTTTAAAAAATTGTTTACAAAGAGCTCTGACAATCAGGAACATTCAGAAGACAAACACAAGAGCTTAAGCTCAAAAGGAAGTGAACAATAAAATGCCCAATTTAATAAAAGAACCTTTACCCACACACACAAGAGGCAGAATAAGGGAGGGAGAACATTTCACTGAACGTGAGGAAGCCTAAGACCCCAAAAAGGGGGCACAGCTTTCCAGGCCCTGGCGCCAAACACAGTTCAGGAAAAGGACCCTGAAAACACAGGAATGAGCTCTTTCAATAACAATCTTCTGATCAACATGTTTTCATAATGTGTATTTACTGTGATCAAGAGTTTATTCCAAATACTCATTTCCATGTAAACATCGCTAATGAGTGCCCTTAAAGCCCTGCTCCGTTATCACTCAAGCAAGGGAGAGACATACGGCTCCATGACCTTTGACCTCCAAAATCTAACTAGTTCATTCTTGGGTAAGAGTCGCCAAGGAGGTTATGTTTTTGCCAGTGTATGTTTATTTGTTTGTTAGCAGGATTATGGAAAAACTACTGGAAGGCTGTTGCTGAAATTTTCAGGAAATGTTGGTAATGGTCCAACTTAGATTTTGGTGGTGATACGTATATTTGTCTGGATGCAAAAAAATCCCCAAGTTTCCAAAAATCCCATTAATTAACATTGTTCGGAATTTTAAAAAAACATATCTCTGCCATTTCTGAATGGATTTGCTTCAAATTTCACAGGATAATATGAGGTCCATGTCTCTATCATCAAGGTAAATTTCATCTCGATCTGATCCAGACTGACGTCACAAAAAAACATTGAACTTTAAAATGGGAAATCCAATTGAGGACATTCAATAATTCATATAAAATCAAAATATTAAGTGATGTTCCCAAAACTTTGTTGTGTTCACACAGGAAAACAACCCCGATGTATGTGCTGAGTTTGGTCCGGGTCCTGGCAGTATTCTGGATCTGGTGATCCAGTATTGTATCTTTAACAGGGGTTGTGGAAAAGCCACTGTCAGGACTGAGCTGCTTGGCGGAGGTCTATGCTCTCTGAATGCTTCTCTGGTTCGTTTATTAGAAAGTTCCATGACCTTGACCTCTGTTCTGTGACCTTTCAAATCTAATGAGCTCTTCCTGGGATGTACGAGGACATTCTTTAAACAGTTTTTGGGGAGAAGAGGCCCTTGAAGAGTTCTTAAGACGTCCTGTTCATAATAATTAGCACATACTGTGTCTATGAGGACCTGCTATATGTAACCTGAAAATGAAATGCCTCTGGCCTCAGCTGTTGCAGCACATCCATGAAAGTCACCTACTCACTGAATGTTCGTTATGATCAAACCAGGACAGCTAATGAATGAGGACAGCTTAGTTTACACACCTCTACAACCATCAGCACAAAGCTGATCTGTGTAGCTCTACTGGAGTAATGGGATTGAGCATTAGCAGCTATGAAGTCACTTTTATGTCCCGTATTGGTATATTTGATCTCATAAAAGCAGATATAAGTCCGCCCTCTGTAATAAAAGCAGCAGAGCTAATGTCATACTGTATGAGGTCAGGCGGCTCTACCTGCTCATTCAGCCGACACATGAATAATTTCTCAGTCAGACTCACATTATGGCACGGTTCAATCACCGGCACTTTGTATCCCGGCGAAGGTGCTCCTTAAAGGTGCACATATAAAACAACCTGAGCAGCTCTGAAGGGACAGTGTTTGCTGAGTCAGCGTCCACCCCTTCCTCTGCCGTCCTACAGAGGAAGAGTAATAACTCCACAGGAGAACAAACATTTTGCTGCAGTGGACTCTCGCAGCGCTTCATTACACGCATTACAGCCGTGAATAGAGGCCGAGATATGAGGCAGGACGCCGACCCAGCGGCTGCAGAGCGCGACCCCTCGGGCTCACGCTGTTCTTTTCTTTACTGTACTGTTACACAGACTACTAATGCTCACTGTGGTTTATGCTCATCTTATAGTTTTATGAGCAACCATTCAGCAGGACGCTACCTTAAAGATCCATTTTAAAGGATAAAAATAGATCCTCTGTCACAGCAGACAAACAGGACGACACTGAATCCAAGCTCAAGCTCCACACTGGTGTCTGTGTTATTAAAAAATAAATAGGACAGCATAATATAATCAACATCTGTATTGGCAGGAAGAAGCTTAACAGGCAATCTCTGTATCTGACATAAGCATGGACGAGGGGTCAGCAACCTTTTCTATTAAAAGAGCTATTTATCCCACCACTCCCTCCAACCTCACCAATGTCCCACTGCAAAACAAATCTAAACCTTCAAGGGTTAGTTCAGGTTTTTTTTAAGTAGGGTTGCTAAAGGCCCATGGCATTAGTAACTAGAAAGTACTCTGAGAGCGCAAGGTAGCCAAGGTAGCTCACATATGGCTGTTACATCTATAACCAATAGTTCCATGATAAAGTTACCATCATAATATGATTCATTGACCCTGAAAACCCACACCTAGCACTCAGAATCATGTTGATATCATTATTAGTTAGACAGTTATTGAGCAAAAATGATTGTTGGCTGATGGTGTTTATCTGGATCACAACCAAAATCTAATCATTTTTAAGTTGGGCCATTCCCAACATCTCCTGAAATTTCAGCAAAATCTGTCCAGTAGGTTTTGCATAATCTTGCTAACGAACAGACAAACAAACATACGTGGCAAAAACATAACCTCCTTGGCTGAGCAAATCAACATCTGTATTGGCAGGTAGAAGCTCAACAGGCAAACTCAGTATCTGACATAAGAATGGACCAGAGGTCTGCAACCTTTTCTTTCAAAAGGGTTGTTTAAGCCCACCACTCCCTCCCAAAAATATGCCTGAAGCTGCAGATATCATCAAAACTTCCAAGGGTTAGTTCAAATTGCTAGAGGTCCATGACACAAGTAAATATGATTGCCATTAAAAGAACTTGGAAGCTTTGTCCCTGAGGGGGGATGTCCGGGGCCAGATGGCAGCCGACAGAAAGCCTCTAAATTGACCCACTTGCATGTTAAAACTACTCAAAAAACTAGGTTGGCTTGACAAGACACTACAATAAGATTCTTTACAGCGTTTAACTTTTCTTTGACCCTGAATCAGTCGCCAGCCAAGCACAAGGCCAAATAGAGAGACAGACAACCATTCACAACACACCAACACCTAAGGGCAGTTTAGGGTCACCAGTCAACCTAAAGAGCATGATTTTGGTCAGAGACAGGAAGCTGGAGTGGCTGGAGAGAACCCATGCATGCTCGGGGAGAACAAGCAAACTCCGCACAGAAAGGCCCCTACCAACATGGGGTTCCAACCAGCAACCCTCTCGCTGTGAGGCACGCATACTAACCTGCTGCACCACCGTGCCAACCACATCCACTATTGTAACAGCCCTGCTTAAAGTACTAGGGCTGTCACTGGGACGTCCTTCAACGATAACTATGAAAAAATGTACTAGAAAACAATAATAAATAACTACAAAAAAAAAAGCCAAATGATAGTGTGGAGAGATATGACCTAAATATCATGACACAATGTGTTTTTCATTTGTTGTTATTCATTTATTTTGCTTTTTCTCAGTGCAACAATGGTATCATTACAAAGCTAAAAGTTTGTGTATATAAAAGTGCATTTTCAAAACCTACAGTAAAAATTAAGCCCTTTACGTCACAAACTTGTGTCTGTTTAAAAATGACGCAGATGTTTTTATCAGTCTCTGATTTTAGTTACAGTCTGTTGTATCTGTGAATGATCCAGTTGTTCATTCATCTCCTCAGTTTTATTAAGCTGTTGCTTTTGAACATACCATGTCCTGTTTTGGTTGTTCCCATACTTTCAAAATAAAAGCATTTGCCCATAGTTAAAGATAAGGACTTTATTTTGAAGTTTCTGTTATTATTGACGAAGCTTTGCTTAAGTTTAGCTCCAAGTTCAGGACATGTATGTATGTGTTTTTAGCAGCTTCTTTGGATTATTTCAGACTTAAACAACAGAGACATCAGTTTAAACTCACATCTAAACTGTTGAAACAGCAGTTAAAATGGAAATAAAATTAGCTGCAGCCCTGGATCAGGCTGATCTGTGTCTATATATGCCAGCACATAGTCTGTACCGAGGCTTAAAGACAGACAACAACACTCTGCAGAGCGAACAGACTTACATAAAGTTGTTGTAGTCAAACTTAGAGAGCAGAGAACACACTGTAAACACACAGACTGTACATGAGGTGGACGCTGGGTCATTCTGTGTGAAAGTGTTTGTGCCTCGGTCTGCTGAGAAGTCCCTCTACAGGTCACTGTGAATCAAAGAGTCACACAGTATTACTGTATGAATGTTTCTAGTCCAAAATGATGACTGTATTTTTAAACAAGAAGGTTATCGTCCATACCAGTATATCGCGACAGCCCTAGTCGGCACATTTTAACATTCTGCTGATTCAGACTGGAGCTCTCATCTTCTTCACCGTGGTGCTGATTGGGTATTTTTTATATCCCAGCACACACCTGGCTGTAAACAAATTAAAACAATCAATGTCAGTCAGTGTGAATCAAGCACCACACAGGTCCACATTGAGATTCAGAAACTATCAGAAGCTACTTTAAGGTCAGGACGACAGATCATGGACGCTCTAATTGAAAAACTGCTTTCCTGTTAGTGACTCTGTGAGTAACACAACACATGGGAGGGGTCGTTGCTTCTGCCTGTGATATCAGTCAAAGTGGTAGACAGCGATCAATAGTCCAATTACAGTTTGGCTCGGACATTACACTGTAGCTAACAGAGCTCAGGAGCCGGACGCTCCTCTGCAGGAAGAGGCCATTTTACACTCTGACCGCTAATGGAATACATGGCCAAACAAGCCACAGATGAAAAATTAAATATTGACCATGCACCGTGGCATCAGTTTGGATTAAAAGTATTTATTCCCATCTACCAGCATCAATAAAAACTCTGTGGAATAAACCAAAGTGCTGCAGCTGCTCTTTGCCACCGCAGTGACTCAGAATGACCTCGTCTGTGGAGCAGCTCCTCACTTTGACTCTCAGCAGCTCTGCTCACATGAGGGTCCAGCTGCTCCACTGCAGAGAGCTGCTGTCATCTCATCTCTGAGAATCTGCAACAACACAACACCAGTGTCTCCAGCCTCACTCACATGTGCACAAAACTCATTAACTCAAGTTTGTGACGTTGCTCTCAGTCTAATTGTGCCCTCCCTACAGTTTCAGGCTTAGACGCCTTTTGAACCCTGTTTATCATTTAGTGAGGCCATCTCTAATATTTATGCAAACATTCATAACCGTGGTTCAGTCTCCTCCAGTGCCATCAAAACCAGTTAGGAGGCAGATATAAGTGAATTAACTTGTAACGAACTTTGGGAGGAGATTTTGAGGAGGGTGCAAAAGTCTTTAAATTGTTAAAGAAACAGCTTTTCTCAGTGTAGAATATTATTACACTGAGGCTCGGCTGGCAAAGATGATTGAGGCAGTTTCCCCTCTGTGTGACCAACGTCAACATAACATAGAAAACTATTCTCACATGTTTTGGAGTTATCCCTTGCTCAGTAGTTTCCGGTCTGAAATCTTTGATACATTATCTAAGATTGTTAAAGGAATACACCAACATGCAGATAGACACCATTCTTTCAACTCTGCGTCCAAAAAGCTCGCAAATTGCTAATTAGCTTAGCTCAAACAATGGAAGCCAATGGGAAGTGTTAGCCTGCCTCTGCCTACAGTCATCAGATAAACTCTTCAGCAACTCTAAATGGTCGTGTGTGCTTGTTGTGACTCGTGTTTTTACCATGTTATGCTACGTTATCTATTTTAAGATTAAGATTAGCACTTTGTGTAATTTTGAAAAGAAGAAGAAATAGACTTTTTGGTACCACAAACGGGTTCCCAAAAAGTTGGAATAGCACTGGATGGCTACTTGGGTACATTTCTCCTCATTTGACTGGAGAAACACCTGTAATGGCGTTCAGTACCAAGCCAAACTGATCCGGGATGTTTGGTGGAAACTCAGAAATAATGAGCACATGCCCATTGGATTCAACGGGCTTATTAGATTTTGTGGGGGGTCACAGGTCAAAGTCAAGGTTATGACATCCCTTGGTCTTTATTTGCTTTTAAAACAATATTTAAAAAAAGCTGAAAAGAATTTTCATGAAACTTTGAACAAATGTGCAATGAACCCTCTGCAAAGGAAGCCTGAGAGCAGATAAATGAAATAAAAACCTCACATTATATTTTCTCTTCTCACTACATTGTCACATACAAACAACAAGTTACATCAATGTGCAGAGAGACTGCAGCACAGGGGGTCTTGATGGGACGAGTGGACAATTTGCAGCGGCTTTCTCTTCTCCTTTTATTTACTTTTACTTTATTTTTGGGGGGCTTTTTTTGCCTTCATAGCTATTAGAGAGACAGTTGATGGAGCTGAAAGGGGATGAGAGCAGGAGAAGACCGGCAGGAAACTGGTTCAGAGAACTTCTCTGCACTCTTGTTGTTTTAAACCTCATCTGCTGAGACAGCAGAGAAGAAATTAAAACTTTAAAACGTTTACGTACTTTTAAAAGTTTGGTCACTAATGACCTGCTAACAGGGACTACAAAAATGGCCAGGGACCACATACAGTAATTTAAGTAATAGTACACACATCATCGCCACAGCCATGGACACCAAGTCAATCAGGTCATTCATTCATTCATTCATTTTCTATACCGACTATCCCTTTCGGGGTTGCGGGGGGCTGGAGCCTATCCCAGCTGTCATTGGGTGAGAGGCGGGGTACACCCTGAACTGGTCGCCAGTCGATTGCAGGGCAACATATAGAGACAGACAACCATTCACGCCCACACTCATACCTAAGGGCAATAAAGAGTGACCATTTAACCTTATGAGCATGTTTTTGGTCTGTGGGATGAAGCCGGAGTGCCCGGAGAGAACGCACGCATACACAGGAAGAACATGCAAACTTCGAACACCTGCCCGACCCAGGAATCAAACCGGCAACCTTCTTGCTGTGAGGCGCGTGCACTACCTGCGCCACCGTGCTGCACATGGACACCAAGTCAGTCAGGTCATTTGATTGAAAGGAAATTTCCAAACATGAGGTGACAACAAGACATTTATTTAAACTGACAAATAACCACAATACTTACATCTTTTACTAAATTGATCTCTTGATGAATCATCAAATAATGATGAGTTTACATTTGTAATCTTTTTTAATGATAATCTTTTTTTACTCACTCCAGAATTTATTTTTTTAATATATATATGTATATATATATATATTTATATATATATGTGTGTGTGTGTGTGTGTGTGTGTATATATATATATATACATATATATGTATATATGTATATATATGTATATATGTATATATATGTATATATTTAAATACACACACACATATATATATACATATACATACATACACACACACACACACACACACACTGTTCTTATTTTTAATGAAATGCTGTGGCAATAATCCTCTACGTTTATGCCAATAAAGCTATTTAAGTTGAATTTAACTGGGTTGAATTGCATTGGACCACCCAAGAACATCTGGTGCCTACAATGGCATGACGAGCCAGGCAGCTACTGGCACTGTAAACAAGGGGAGAGGGAGAAGTCTTGAGGTCCTGGACTTTTTGTCTTCTTTACAGACACTCTTTTTATGCAGAGGAGACATCTAAAACACACTAAAGGAGGTAAATAAACTCAAAAAAGCTGAAAATAGGCTCTTAAAGATGACCCTCATGCCTCCTTGCTGCAGCCTAACATGAACCTTACACCCTAACATCAGATAGACTTTATGGAGAGCAAGTGCAACCAGCCACAGGATACTGAGAGGAAGATCGAGGGGCAGAAGTGACACAGTACAAGTGCATTCTGGGGGATGTCTTTCCTTGTCTGCTCTTGAACCCTCCCACTCTCCTCAGCGTCTCATTCAGGCAGTTTATTGATCCATGTGAGGTGAGGATGTGGCCACAGAGAAGCAGCCTCTCTTAATCTCATCCAGCCTGCAGAGAGCTGCTGCTTTAATATTTCATTGTTTGGTTAGATGTTTGCTAAACATCTCCAAACAGCCCTTTTGTCATTCTGCATAATTCAGGAAGTTTTCTTACAGTGTTTCTTCTAACGTCACGCTCCTCAAACAATGCCAACACCAGAAGACTGAGGAGAGCAGCAGGGCAGACGCAGAACACGGTACAGAGACGGAGCTTAGTGCTTTCAGAGCCACAACAGACGACCCGACAGTCACATTGTAGGAGGTAACCATGGAGATCAATATGCCTGGATTGTCAAAAAATGGAGAAGAGAGAGGGGGTGGTGTGGAGACGAGAATAATAGACTATCTGTAAGTGTCAGAAGAAGAGGCTCGGGGGATGTTATGACAGAAAGACTCCCTAATGGACGGGCAGGCCGAGGTGAAACCAGACAAGACAGGAAACAGAGGACGGGACACAGAGAAGAAGACGCACTTTCTGTTTCAGGCTTAAATGTGATGTGCTGCATATTTACAAGTACTGGATAGATTAATGATCTGAGTCAGATTTAAGAATGAGAAGTGAAAATAGGGTTGCAAAGGGGTGGAACGTTCCTGGCAAATTTCCAGAAACTTTCTATGAGAAGTTAAGCAGAGGACTTTGGGAAATATTCCTTAACTTTCCATGGGAGTTAACTGGAAATATGGGGCAGTCAAATTATGTCATATACAAACCTACAGATCCAGCTGCTTCATTTTAACCCCTTCCTGCCAGCGGCCTGCCAGCTCTCAGCCAGTTTCCAGCCAACTTCCAAGTGCCTAGATTCCTCTGAAGACTTGCTCATTCATGCATTTCCCTGAGATGGTGCTTTCCCATAGCTTTAGCCTTTTCCTTGGTTATTAGTAACTGTAAAATCAACAGAGGGGAATCTTGACACCACAAGTTAACACAAAAATGGCCTGAAATTTACATTTTACAACTTTCAGGGTGAGCAGGCCCCATCAAGGACCTCCCATGGACCAGCAAAGATCCTATCAAGGAAAGTGGGGAGTTTTATGTGGCTGTATCTGTAAATGTGAACATTTTGTTTTGTCATAGGCAGACATCATGCAGAATAATGTAAATAAAAACCATTATATTTCCACAGATTTATTTGTAAGTAGAACTTTATCAAGTTTTAACTGTTTCATTGAACAATCAATTTCAACTTTACTTTATGGGTTAATCTTGTGTTCTGGGCTCTAGAAATGTGTCCTCAATAGTCCAGGGTTCTAGAAATCACCTGTGCATGTGATGGAGGAACACACAGTGCATGTAGGGGGTGTGGCAGTAAGCAGTGTGCTATGTTCATGTGATTGAGGAAAAGCAGAAATATTCTGAAGTATAAATGCATGACATCTGGTTGTTTTAAATCAAGATTATGCTAAAACATATTTTCCCTGACCACATTTAAAATCTATGTCAAGGGCAAACCATCAGTGTTGTAAATTCCAGGTTTATTCCCCTAAATTCCTGTTAATTCCCATGGAAAGCTTCCAACTTTGAAAATTGCTGGAATTGTGCAACCACATTGAAAACCCATCCAGCTGGAGGAATCAATATTATCTGTTCTTAATCTCAACAATTACCTTATCAATTTCTTCCACACTGTTCTGCATGTGTTTTGATCAATCAGTCAATATTCAGGGCTGCCCACAGTTGGGCCCCTGAAAAGCCCCATTATTGGGCCTGTGATTGGTTTTAGCACATCTGCACACATAACTGACTAAAGTTAAGTTCCAGCCCACTGTGTTATATATGCCTGTTTTTTTTGTGGGTTTTAATTACCAAAGGGGGCCACACGAGGGTGCCAGTAAATGTAAGCATCTTCATCAGTCTACTAGTCTTTATTTATCATCTCTGACCTACCGATCCTGTGTCTGTTATTTTTACTCAATGTATACATGGTTTGCTAGACTGCATCGACTTGTCCTTTCAGGGGCCCAGACATTTCTGCAGTTTACAAATTCCAAAGGCAGACCTTGACATGCCAGAAGGTACACCGGTGCCACCATTTAGGATCAACAGAACTAATGGTGCTTTTAAATTAGTGGTATCTGCTCAACATTGTTCAGCCTTAGCGGGGTACACACATAAGGATTTTCTAAATCTGAAAAGATTTTTTATCTGTTAGAGACCCCACACATAAAGATAAAAAATCAGCCACTTAACAGTTTTGATCGTACTGTGTGTGGTGTGCTCCGATAATCTCAACACAGCACACCACACACATAACCATTCTGTCGCATCACTGATCTAGAATCTAGTCCTCCAAGCCAGAAATCTCACGTGATCAAACATGATCTAACAAAAACAAAGAAGAAGAAACATAGAAACAACTGGAAAACATAACATGCAACATGGAAGAGGACATAAGAGTAGAGGGAATGACGGTGGTCTTGGGACAAAAAAAAAAAAATCTCAAACTAATAAAAGAAAAAACTGTGGAAAAAATCCTGGACACAGTGTGAACACGTGAGCTGGTCCTCCATTTCTAAGGTCCACTGAACTTAATGTTTCAGGTCGGCCATGCTTGTTTTTATTTACTCCTGCTTCCTTGCTCCTCGGTCAGCTCGCTTCTTGATTGGCTACATTCTGTTTCACATCATAATTCACAAAGTCATGACTCGGGAGTCGTCAGCTTTCCCCACACACACACGAAGACTTTTGGTTCTAAATATTGAACAAGTTTAATATTTACGATTGTCTGCCCCGACCTGTTTCAGAGCCAATTATCGGGACAAATTCACTCGGAACACACCTCAGAACACAGGATAATCTGATAGGATAATCTTATAAGACAATGTGGTGTTTGCCATCCTTGGTTGGGAAGGGGGAAAGTTGGGACAAAAGCAGCCCGATAATCTTTATGTGTGTATCCTGCTTGACACAGTTTAGGTTTTACCTGGCTTACATTTTATACTTTGATAGATTCAAGATTCAAGATTTCTTTATTGTCATTCAACTATATACCAACAGTACACAGTAGAACGAAATTACGTTTCTCCTGGCTCAAGACGCTTGAAACAGAATAACTATTATTATAGTTATTATTATTAATATAGTTACAACTATAGAAATATTTACATAATACAAGAAATTTTATGTACAACGAGGTAGTTTGAAATGTTCTAGTCATAGAATTGAGCTTTATTGCAGTATAGCAGTACATAATTTAGTGAAAATAGAGAATAAAGTCAGTGCCGATGCAAATTAGTTTGAAACAGAATAGACTTATATTTGCACACATACAACTATCCTGTCTAACATTATGAAGATCAGAGCATTGGATTCAAGTTATGTACCACTGTGCAAAATGTATGGACAGCGCAAATTATTATTAAGCAGAAGAATGCAAAAAAAAAGCTGTTAAACCACAGTATTGAATGTAAGATAACTTTAGGTTTTTTTTTTTTTAATATATATATATCCAGCATGGATTTAACAGTGTTCCAAGAGGTGCAGACTAAGGAATGTATAAATATATATAGGCTATAAACAGAACCTGCACAAAAATAACAGCAGCTGAAGAAATACTTTGTGTCACTTGCAGACATAACAGATTATTTAAGGAGGATGGATCTCTGCGATAGTCATCCTCTCAACAATAAAGATGGAGATAGTAGCCATAGAGCAGCCAGCCACAGTTTGTGGCTTTTTGTCACAGTAAGTAGACAAGTTTTATCCAAAAGATGGTTCCACCCAAAGCACAACAGCATTACAAAGCCCACTACTCTCATATACCCCCCACTCATGGTGATACTCTGACCTTCAGCAGTGTCTCAAAAGGCCCTAATGAAAAACCAAAACAGCTGAGACGAGTGAAGTCAGTATCAAAGCGGAGAAGCCCCTCGTGTTACTACAGTGTGGGCCTTGCTCACAGGGATCTAATTCCTCTTGTCTTACATTTTCAAAAGGAGCAAAGAAATATGAAGTATAACACCAGACATCTGGTGTGAGATGGCCTGTAGCCAGGCAGGGGGTGTAGGGTGAGTTGCTGGGTGCTGTGCTCTCCCTGTTTGCCCTCCTCTCGTCCTCCCTCTGTCCAGCCCTCCTTCTCTGCCTCCTCGTCTCCTCAGCTCTGAGTGCTGCTGGCAGAGACTGTACAGATCTAAGTGTGTACAGAACAAACCGCAGGCCTACTCGCACTGAGAGAGATCTGCGCTGAAACACGAGAGGGGCCAACAAGGGCAGCCAGGCACGAGCACAGGAGCCGAGGAGACGAGCAACCAGCTAAATGGGAGCTAATGACTGTTTACTTTTCAGTTTCTGAGGGGCAAACTGATAATCCATACGAGCCTTTACAGAGTATAATGGATGCAGTATGGACTCAAGGTACTGTACAAGAGGGGACGTACCACTTCAAATTTCACACAAAAACTGAGGACCAGATAGTAGGTTATGGAGAAACCTGAACCATCCCTTTGAGGCAAATATGGGCTCTTCAACTCAACCTCTTTTTGTTCTGTGTCTGGTTTTGCAATTGGATTGTGCACCATCAAGAAAGCAAATGTAAACTGACACCTAAAATGACTGAGCTACGCAATTTTGGACAAACACCTCAAGCCATCAAAAAAGGACCCCATATGTTTTTAATTCTTAATGTTTTTTTTTTTATTAAAGTTGTCTTAAATGAAAAAATAGTTTTGTGTCAAATAATTTCTTAACATCTCAAGAGTCATGTTAGAGGTATGTTTTGTTTGGGACAGGTTGATCGGAGAGTACTCAGTGGTCTCAAAACACAACATAATTTTTACCGCACATTCCGGCATATTCAAGCATCGTCTTCAGTGTTAATTTTGTTGACTAATTATTTTCGTCACAGTTTTCATCAACAACCTTTTTTCTCCCGATGAAAACTAGACTATAACTAAAAAAAAAAAATGCACATGGACAAAAACAAAAACTAAATTAACTGACATTTTCGTCAACAGATAAAAACTAGATTAAAATGTCTGACAGAGACTTAATCCAATCAGACCTAATTTTGTCATGTAGAAAGTAGGGGCAAGTTAGGAATATATCCAATCACAGCTACTTTGGTTGTGTGGAAAGGTTGGATGAGTTAGGAGGGACATCCAATCACAACTGCCTTAGCTTCATGGTGGCGGGATCCAAGTATTAAACATGACTTCAGAAATTCAAGGAAACATAAAAAAGGCCTTACACTTTACACTTCATATTTTAGTCGACTAAATTTACAGCAGATTTCATCGACTTAAAGGTTGTGAAATTTCATCAACTAAAACTAGACTTTAAATGACTAAATTATGACTAAAACTAAAAGATACTTTGGGCAAAGGACTATAACTAAAACTAAATTAAAAAGTGCGGCCAAAATGAACACTGATCATCTTAAATGTTCAAGACCACTGAATCTTCTTTAGCCCTCCTGGCTGCACCAGACCTCAAATTACAATCATCAGTGGGAAAAGGGAAAGGTGCCCAGGCCTCTAACAGTCAGGCTTCTGTGATACTGTCTACAGTTCTTTATCAGATATAGTATAAATCTGTACATGTTTCATGCTTTACATTTGTTTTTAAGTAATACAGAGGGTTTCTGTGTCCTTGTTTCACTCTCTGTGTCTGTGATGAAGCAGCTCGCAGGTCGCTGAGCTCTCAGAGGAGCTCGACAGCACATACTGTAGCCTCAGTGTCTGTCTCTGTCCTGTTGCTGTGGTAACTTTGGCAGACATGCTGTAATGTGTGTGATGTTGAGTCTCTGGTTCGTGCCTCGAGTGTAACTTCAGCTGCTGGACGTCATCTGAAGGTGGAGGCAAGACACTGAAGGACAAAAACTTTCTCTGCTTTAGCGCCAAACACACACTTCTTCATTTACACAAGATATACGCCCAAAAATGTCCCCCCCTGTCCCAATGACTTTAACAGGAGGCTCTCACACACAAAAACAAAGGGGATAAGCAGAGACTGACAAGCTGGCAGCTCCGCCCACCTCCTCTGTTTACTTAATGTTTTAAATGTAGGACTTCGTACACCAAAAACTACACTTAATTAGGTGATTTTACTAAACTGGAAACTTAAGGTATCCTGACTGTATCAGCACTGATCAGTGGACGATTTTTTGCCAAAAAAGAAAAACGTGATCGATTGAATGAAATTAGTGCCTGTTACACATGTTTACTCGTGAACGCCATCCTCTCGTCTGCTGCTCCTGATGCTCTGTCCGTCTCATTAACTGTAGCATAGTCTCCAAAATCTGTCGTTTGTCCATTAAGTCCAATGTATTAGTCCGGTGTCTAAGTTAGGGATGCACGATATTATTGGTTTGATATCAATAAAGTTAAGTAGCAGTATCGGCCGATATTGAAATTTTTGCAGATATTACAGTAGATACATCGGCCAATTACACAAATGTACAATATTGATGCAGAAATATCTGTATCAGTATCGGCAATAATGAACTAAAAAAATATCAGCATGTCGGATATCGGCAAAAATCCAATATCATGCATCCCTAGTCTAAGTGTGTACCGAAATTCCCACAGAGACCAGCAGCATGAAAGCAAATAAGCTAAGCTAAATGATCTACACTTTGCTCCAAAAAATGCAAGTCGTGTTTAGTGATGCATTTGAGGTCCAGTAGGACATATTGTGATGTGTTCAGGTTGGGTTGGTAAAAGTTGGAGATTTAGCTTTTGCTCAACTTTGAATAAATAAAGTTGAGTGGAGGTGAAAATTGTTTTCTTGGTGTAATGAAATAATTACATGAGTTACATTATCTAAATGAGTTTATATTTTAAGTGTTTTACCCTTTTATTTATCAAACTATTTGCTCTGTTTTGCCTGTCGGGTTGAATTAAAAGTTTCAGTCAGTTTGTCAATAACTTTGTTTATTTACATGAATAAAAACAAGTGATTAATGAGTGTTTTTACGGTGTAATTCAGACCTCCTTACTGTAGAATATTTGTTGCGTTTTACTCAAGATATTTTTGCTTTGCGTTGCTGAGCAAACATTCGACAACCAATTGTTAAAAAAAACATGATCGTATCGGTTTCGGCTGATCTCACAAACAGGTGATTGGTGGTATCAGCCAAGAAAAGCCTCATCAGGGCATCCCTACTGAACCCAAAATTCATGTTTAGTGGATAAATAAACACCATAAGAGAACTAATCTCTTTAAGGTGGACTACTGCAGATGATGCAAAGCATTCTGGGAATACTCACATAAAGTTCACTTTTTAATAACTTTTACCCTATTATTTGAAATTCATCCATGAAACTAGGATGTTGGTAAACTGTTTAGTAAACACACTTCATGTGGTGCTGTTTTTATGGAATGAGGTCCTAAATATAAAACAAGAAGTACTCACTGGAGGTGACAGCAAGTCAGCTCACTATATCTGGCGAAAGTGTTAATGGTAAATTAAGTTGAGCTTATATCACACTTTTCAAGTCTCTCTGACAACTCAAAGCAACTTCACAGCGGAGGCCACATCTCCACATTTACATCCATCCATTCTCACATTCACTCACTGATGGCTGGAGTTTCTACGTCAGTCCCCCATCAGTATCAGCTAATACATTTACGCACTTTCATGCCCATTTACACGTCACTGATGCAGCAGTGGAAGCAACTTGGGGTTAAGTGTCTTGCCCAAGGACACATCGCCATGTGACAGCCGGAGCTGGGCTCGAAACTGCAACCTTCTGAACACTGACCAAGCGCACTATCAGACTGCACCTCCAACACCTCTGTGGTCTTATCATGATCTGAAAATGATCATTGTTTCTGATCACTGCACAGAAGTGCTGGTCCATTGAGTTCAGTTATAATTTTAACGATCGTAGAAAATTCAGAGCCCACCTCCTTGTACAGCTGTTCTCACCAAGTGTTTCCATGGCAACATAACCATGTCGTATCTGTCATGGCAGCTTGATTGTTGCAGTTGCCACAAGAAGACATGTTCGCTTACAACCCTAAAAATATAAGAAATTCTAAAAAGTTTAGGCAAATTTTAAAGAGCTGTTGGTGTTAAACTGTAAAATCTACCAAAATGTAGTAATATAACAATAAGGTTTATTTTTACATCCCATTCTCTCATACAGTTACTCAACTTGGCATAAAATTTGCTCCTCACCTCAGGTTTGAGGCTCACATTAGCACCTGTGTAAAATCTTCTTTGTATTACTGCAGGACTCCGTCCTCCATCAGCCCCTCAGATGCAGAAAAGCTCGTCCACGCCTCTGTCTCCTCCAGCCTGGATTACTGTAGAGCACTCCTCATCAGGATTCCTGGTAAGAGCCTTCAAAAGCTCCAATGCATTCAGAACTGCGCTGCCAGGATCCTGATGAGGGTGTGGACATATAAACACATCACATCCATCCTTCAGTCTCTTCCCGGCTTCCTGTTGACCTTGGGATAGAGTATAAAATCTCAGTGTCTCCACGGCCACGTCTCTGACTACCTTAAAGAACTCCTCACACCTCAGAACAAAGCTCTGCATGATGGGGGGTCAAGCCCTCCAGTCTGCTGCCCCTTTGTCTGAGAAATGCTCTCCAAACCCACCTGAGGACCCCTCAGTCTGTGGAGAAAGATCTGAAGACGTTCCTCCCCAAAAGAGCATCACCCTGACTCTGCTGTCCACAATAAAAGTTGACTTAGTCATGGCTTAAGTTATTAATTTCTTTTCTTTTTTTTTTTTTTTTTTTTTTTTTTTTTTATCATTTTTTAACTTAAATTTCAATTGAAATTGAAATTCACATTCACATTCAATTGAAATTAAAATTTAGTAACAGACAAGCCCTTGAGATGCAGCATCCTCTTTCAAGAGGTTCCTAACTAACCTGATACACTGGATGGACCGTTCGATATTTTTCACTAGTCCATCTGGAAAGAGCCCATCGAAAGTGTTTGGGGAGGACAGAACTGTTCAATAGCAAAACCAACAGGCAATAGGACGATCAATCTGTCAGTCACCTTCAGTGCGCCTATTAGATAATGTAGTAGGCTGGCACTACTGCCGGGATGAAAAGGAGAAGACGTGAGCCACTTTGTGAAACAAACTCTCAGCAAAACATGTCAGAAGTGAAGTGAAAACATCCTCTCTATAACAAATTTTGTAGTGCTGATATTTGTCTTTCATTTGATGAGGAAATGCTTGTTTGTTTTTGTTTAGGTCTTTATGTCATTCTGTTAGTATATAAAACATTCAATACAAACAAAGAAAAATCTCCAACATGTGAATGAAAAGGAGCAGAATGAAGAAAAATCTTATAGAGTCTGCCCCTTTCTCACAAGATATTAATTAACTAAACACATAATACAATGTAGAACTAAAGTTTAAGTTTACGGCTCTGTCTCAGAGCTCTGCTCTAAACTGGCAAACTGGTTATTAAAGTTTAGTCAACTAACTTTTTCCAAAATGCATTTAGCAATGCTTCATTTAAGACATTTATGTAAACCATCTAAGCAATTCATATCTACTAATTTCTTGTAAAGAACAAAACATAAACTGTTTTTTAAAAATATATCATAAAAAGCTTCTCCGAGTTAAGCTGCATCTCAACAAAGTAACTATATAATAATAGTAATAATAATTGTCTGTGACATTTTCGTGGCACTTACTTTGAACTTCTTTGAGGCAGATTTTGACATCTTTATGTCCGCAGTTTGTGGAAATTTTAGGATGACTGACTCATGATGTGTGAACAGAGGGGAAACGTGTCCCAGGGACCACCAGATATCCACCACTGCCCTGAAGGATTGCACTAAGAATGTCATTTGATGGTTTAATGTTAGAAATCACATCATATTTAACAATAAACTATTCATATTGGTGTGTTCCAACAAACTTTGCGCCTCTGTTAAGTTGGTTCCTAAAACGGTTCACCCCATTTAATAAAATGTTGATTCCAAGACAAAGACTTTAAAACTACGACTGACACAATAAAAAAAATACTCCAAAAAACTGAGGATTTGGCAAAAAATAACTGGTAATTCAGATAAAAAATAATCAAAATTAAACAAATAAGACAAATATTAAAAGAATAAAAACTGATGAGGCATCTGGAGCACAGTTTAGACTTTTAAAAAAGTAAAAATGCAGTATTGATATCTTAATCTCTTATTGTGTAACACTTCTTACATAAATCCATTAGAAATACTACAGCATGGTGACACTATTGAGCTAAAGCCAAGTTAAAAATAGAACAAGTATTGATGGACCTGGGCTTCCCTCACACAGGACTGACATGTTAGTAGATAAAAATATTCAGATCCTCGTGAAACATTTACTGTCCGCTCAGGACTAACACAAGTTAGAAGGACAGTTTTAAAAATGAGGTTGGATGTGTCTGCTCTGTTTTTCATTAAATTGTAAAGACAGTTACGTCAAGCAGCAGAGCATGATTTCTGCTCTCTCTGGAACAAACTGTAAACTCAGAGAGGACAGAGTGTCAGTCAGGCCCGCAAGACTTCTGCTTTTGTTACAGGGACACAAACACTCGGAGTACAATACTCTTTATATGTTACATTTATTACTCGTCAGGGTTAACCTTTTTCTACTGCATGTCTGTGTCTGTCTTTATCTGAGCATGGCCGAAGGGCTTTGTACTGACATGCAGACACAAGAGGGACCAACATGAGCAACCAGGCACGAGCACAGGAGCCGAGGATCTCAGCAACCAGCCAAATGGAAGCTAATGACTGTTTACTTTTCTGTTTCCTGAGGGGTAAACTGATGAATCCATATGAGCCTTCACAGAGTATTATAAATGCAGTATGGACTCAAGGTACCAAACACCAGGGATCTTATCTCCATAAATTTTACACAAAAACCGAGGACCAGATCCATCTGAACACACAGTATGTAAACATGTGGTCTTGTTTGTGCTCATGGGTCTGTTTCTCTGAAAATTAAAGGGATGGTTTTGAAAAGACTCAATTAAACCTTAACTTGTGATCTTATATACAGTATAGATAACAAGGAATTTGCATAAAAATGCTGTCAGCAAACAAACCAAACATTTAAACTTGTGTGAAAAGACAAATCTGCTTAAATCTGAAGCAAAAGCCAGTCAGTTAAGACAATATCCTTTCATAGATGAGTATTTTTGAAACTTCCAAAATTTTCCTCCTCCATTAAACAAAAATGCAAACACAAGTGAAATTTTCCAAAACATCTTTGCCCACCTGAAAACAAAAGTCCATAAATACACTCTTAAGTGTTTTCTTTTTTTTTTATTTGTATTTATTGCTTTTCGAAAGATATGAAACACAATATAAACAAGAAGGGATATAATCTCAAGTGTTTTCAATAGTACTCAGCACAACAGATGTTTAATTTTAAAGAAGACAAATAAATAAATAAATAAATTTCACCAACCCGAGGCTGTATGCTGTTATGATGTAACTTGTGACTGTGCTTACTGGTGCCAGCAGGCATTTTTTGTGATTGTTTCTTTATTTAGATTTCAATCAGAGACATACCTGATGAGCCAGATTGGATACTAAAATGAGTGATCAAGAAAGCATGTATGAGCGCTCTTGTCAAGTTCAGCTGCTGTTGTAGCGAGGCCAACCACAGACACAGGCAGGAATTGTTAAGGTCACTGTTTGACCTTCAACACCAGGTCTTGTACTAAACTTCAGCAGCAACATTAAGGAGGAACTACTTTGAAGGTACACTTTGTGTAAGCAGGTCAATTTAGCAATGATGAAACCAGGAAAAGCTGTACCTAATAAAGTGGCCGGTGAGGAACACCTTATTCACTTGGTTCTGACGGATCAGACCGATTGGACACATCTGTGTTTGTTTTAATGTCTTCATTCTGATGTAACGGTGACTCAGCATCTGATTCTTCCCTGGTATTGAGGAAAAGCTGCATGTGTGAACACAGCTTCAGTAAACACTGAAGAAGCTGCAGGGCCGAATGTTCGACTCACACGGTGACTCACCTATATACAGCGAGGAGTCCTTCCTGTGCACGTGGTCGTCGATGTAGGACACCCCCAGAGGCTGGACCGGCGTGGCCCCGATGCCCAGCAGGACCTGTGCCCCGATCAGCAGCAGGTACATCATGTTAGTGTTGGCTCTGTTCCCACATTTGAACCCAGAGTCTCTGTTCTCTGACCGGGACACATTTGAGCAGACGTCCCTGCCCTCCTCGGCGTGCCACGAGTCCCCCGCCTCGTACTCGTACTGATGAGTCAGAAACTCGGGCAGGGCCGACAGCAGCGCCCCCAACGCCATGACGATGCCTCCGCAGCCAATCAGACGCGGCCTGTGGGCCTTGGCGCCAAAGTAGCTGACGAAGAGGATGAGAGCCAGGTTGCCGATCTCGAAGCTGCTGGCGATGACGCCCACATCGGCGCTCTGGAGGTTGAAGCGTCTCTCCAGGGTGGTCAGGACGCTCACCTAGCAGAGACGGAGGAGTGAGAGTCAGGATTTTTGGTTTAATTTGCCACAGAACACCTCAAAACAATTAAAGGCCCTGGTCACTCAAACACCCTAATTACTTAGACCAGGAGAAATACAGGCAGGGCTGTGATGAGAGTTTATGATGTCACAGATTTTAAGGACAGCTTCTACAGATTTCACAGGGTTGTGTGGTTGTCAGTCTGAGAAACTCTACCACCCCCACATCATCCTGAGGAAACTCTTTACTAACACCTGTGTGAGTGTCGGGGGCCTTTAAGGATCATTCAGCATCATTGATTCAGTTCAGTTCAGTTTAAAAAGCTTTATTGGCATGACTGGGGGCATTCCTGCCAAAGCATTTCATAAAAAATACAAATTAATACATAAATATTTACAATAAAAGGGAAATACTGAATTAAATTGTAAATTTGTAGCATTTTGATAGTTAAGGTTGAAAAAGTGTGTATATAAAAGGTTTACGATTAACTGTATGTATAAAAAAAGAAGATAATAAAATAATTTAATGAAATGTGTGTGTAGGTGTGTGTGTGTGTTAAGGTTCTTCCGGTTGTCCTCAGGACCTCACACACTTTGGTTTCCCTAATCTCACAGCTCTGCACTTGTCCCAGTAAATACCGAATTTTCTGAATATCGCTGGTTTATTCAAACTCTCATCTCCTTTATTTTTTAATGATAGTATTTCTCTCTAGGGTTGCAAAGCTCTGTAAATTTTCAAAGTTGGAAACTTTCAGTGGGAATAAACTGGAATAAACTAGAATTTACAAAATTAAAGGTCGGCCCTTGACAGAGATTTTAATATAGTAGTGGAAATGTAATAGCATAATCCTGAAACCTTGAATCTTGAAAAACAACCACATTTCACGCAAGTGCACTGGAGAATATTTATGCTATTTCTCAATTGTATGCATAAAGTGAAGTTGAAATTAATTGTTCAATAAAATAATTAAAGCTTGATAAAGTTCTACTAACTACTGTTGAAATGTAATATTTGAACTGCATTATTTTGCATGGATGTCTACCTATAACAAACAAAATGTTTATATTTATGTTTACATATGACACAGTTCATTAAAATTCCCCAAATTTCAAGTAAATTCCCATAAATTCCTCAAAATTCCCATGGAGAGTTTCAAATTTGGAATATTTTCAAAATTCTCCAGCTTAACTTCCCATGGAAAGTGTCTGTATATTTAATGGATATTTTCTGTCCCTTTGCAGCCCTATCTAGAGGTTTGATTTGAAGTGAGCTGAGACCACCTCTGTCAGGCAAGCTTAGCGCAGTTATTTGTACCAAAACAGGGATCGATTGCTGTGTTTAGATAATCAAACAAACTGCCAAACAGGGAATGCACACTGGTATTGGGACAACTCTTCCAAACACTCTAGGTGAGGAAATGACCTTGGTTTTCTTCATAATTTTTTTTTTTTTTTTTTAGAAGAATCAAGAAACGTGTTTGAGACAGACTCATAATTTTTAATGTTTAAGTTCAAAAGTATGTGGAAAAAAATAATATCCAATATTTTTTAATAGCTGATAAGTTCTGAAATGTGTGATGCGCTCTCCAGTATTAGCATTTTTTTCCTTAAGCTGAGACCAGATGTCTACATATTTGTACTGCTGCTCGTCCTATTTGGGGTCATTAAAGGCTGGACAGAGAGAGACTGAGTAGGAAATTCACACCTACAATAATTAAGAGCAGTGGTGCTTATCTGTGCTTAACTGTGCTTATCATCTTCTTCTTTTTATGTAACACTAGCTTAACCTGAACCCAAGTTAATGAGTTTTCCCACAACACCTTCCTGCAGATGATTCACAATAAAATCATTATTAAGAAATTAATAGTGTATGCCAACTGAAACAGGAGGGGGTTTATATTTTGAAAAGGATGCAGATCATGTGAAGTTTGTATTATACATACTTAAATAAATAAAATTAAACTTGTAAAACATGTAATCGGAGAAAAAAGTCCTGTTACTCTCTGTAGTTTAGGTGGGTAAAGGTCTCAGTCACATCTGAGTAAAATAATCCTGTTTTTAAAAATGTCATAGGATCTTTTTTATAAATATATTTTATTTTTAAGGACCCCTTGCAACTACACCATGGACCACTAAGGGTCTGACAAACACTGATTTAGAGTGTCCAGTCAGCTTAACAACACAGGCTTAGCATTTTGTCTGTTGGATGAAGCTGGAGGTTGCTTTGGTGAAGTTGATGAGATTTTTTAAGAACAGTTTGCCCTCCTGGTTTTTCACTTGCAAAGTGTCCCAAGACTGCACAGGATACACCTTATGGAGAGCAGTTATTTAAAAGACCCCTTAAGTCAGTAAGACGAGTGAGCAGGGGAGGTGGGCACAGCTGAGAGACACATCTCTGCATGCCTGTTGAGACAGTGAGGCTCCCCTCTTACAGCAGAGGGGGAGGCGGGTTGGTGATGGTGCAGGATGGTGCAGCACAAAACATGACTGAGGTGCACAAGATTCTTTTAATGGTGAATAATTTCTACACTCTCAGCTGCTGGACGTGTTTTCCGGTCCACTTCAATGTTTTTAATGAGCCTCTCCTGCTATTCGTTAGTAGGGATGAGAAGCCATCTGCAGCTTGAACCAACATCAGCAAACCTGTTGATGAGACCCTGAGCCAGAGCCTCTTCCTTCTCCTCCTGAAAACACGCCTGAGGCCATCCTGGGACCAACCTGGGGACCAGGGGACGTGTGCATGTGTGTAGCTTCAGGCGAGAAACCCTCGCACAGCTGTTCCAATTAAGAGACTGACACAAACACGTCGTAGCAGCTGTGCTCTCAGTGTGAGGCGGCTGCTTCTGCCAAACCTGTGCAACATCGTCTTTGAGAGTGAAGTATTTAGAATTGTGTTAATCTTTTATTAAAGTCGAAAGGTGCTGAATCAGCCCAAAGACTTTTGAAGGACAAATTCAGATAAGATGGTGAATTTAAACATGTCTCTTCAGAACAGGTCATAGATAATATCAGTTAAATAATTAATTTATCAAGATGAATATCCAGTACCAGCAACATATACTGTAAAATACTTTCAGTATTGAATTGTCTACTGAAGTTTTCTCTGATGAATGTCTTTGCGTGCAAAACTTGAAGGACAAGATTTCTGTTGTCTTCACCATCGGTGATCACACCTCCTCTTCTTCTTCAGTCACCTGTGGTGTACCACAAAGCTCAGTTTTAGGTCTGATTTTATTTGCTATTTACATGCAGCCCTTTGACAAATAATTAAGCTGCATAGATTCTCCTTTCACTGCTATGCTGAAGACTCACAGATAAAAGCTTCTTCTAGGGCCTGTGGAAAAAAAACATGAAAAAAAGCAACATGTTTCTCCCCCTTTAAAGAAAACATGAGAGAAACAGTTTAAACTCTACAAGAAACTGTATCACCCATGTAATTATTGTTTATTAAAGCTCTGCGTCTTCATCAGTCTAACGATTCAAATTGATTCAACATCACAATGCAAAGCAGTGAGTAGTATCCTTGATTGTCCATGTTACTGCACCAAGCTACTTATTAGATTAAAATAGAAGCAGTCAGACAAATATGAACTCCTTTATTAATTAGAAATGGCTTTGAGATCGACTGCAGCAAAAATGTCTTTTCACTGTAAACCAAAATGAATAAATCTCATAAGCCTCATCAAGATGAAACTCTTAAATGTCTCTGCATTGATGCATCTTCATCTTCATCTGCATCATGATTCATCGACTATTTTTGACACCCCTTTAATGTTTCACAATATTAAAAGTTAGATTTTGGTGCGCATCATAATTCAATGATTCTAAAATGAAATAAAAAACGCCAACAGTGTTGCACAGTGGTCAATTACCCGACCTCTGATGCTGATATAAGAATGAGTTTCATTGATTGTTGGTCATAAAAACTGAGAAAACAGGCAAATTTACTTTGTTTAAAAAAAACAGAAGTTACAGCATGACGTGTTTTGGGTCACATGACCAACAAAACATGTCCTGTGATTGTGATAGCAGTGGTAAAACAACACATTTTTCAGCTCTAATACATAATGTTATAAGATGGATGTTAGGTGTGTAAGCAAACAGCAATACACCAATATAGCACAATATCTTTGCAGTGTGATACTGCTGAGATTTTATTTGTTTCAAATTGTAGTTCAGCCTTCAGCCAGGCCCTCAGCCATCTGATATACTGTCTCTGCAACATTTACTGTTCTTTTTGTTAAATAGATTTTAACAATAGATTTTACACACACACATACACACATATATATATGTATATATAAAAATATATATATATACATACATATAAATATATATATGTGTAAAATCTATTTAGTTAAAATAATATGTCACTATGCTTATAGTATCACAATATAGTGTGATGTAGGATATAAAGCTGTCATCTAACACTCACTATTCAAATATATGTTAAAGCATGAGGGTGAAAATCCACATCAAAGTGTAAAATAAACATTTAGATATAAAATATATATTAGATATAAAACTAGAAATCACTCAGAGAGTGCAAACCTCTGCCAAGGTGGCTCACATATTGCTATTACATCTATAAGCAATAGATCTATGATAAAGTTACCATCATAATATGATTCCATGACCCTGAAACCCACATCTAGCAATCACAATCATGTTGATATCATTATTAGTGAGACAAAATGAGCAAAAATGACCGTTCGCTAATGGCGGTTATCTGGATCACCACAGAAAACAATCATTTTTAAGTTTGGTCATTACCAACATCTCCTAAAATCTGTCCAGTAGTTTTTGTGTAATCTTGCGAACAGGTAATAATCAGCTCAACAGCACAATCAGGCCCCTAGAGTAGTGAACCACCTGATCCAACAGAGGGCGCTCCCAGCCAAGTAGCCAGGTGAGACTGAGTTAGTCGTTGACTGTATGACTGGCAGCTGGTGCTTGTGGAAAGCCCTGCTGACGTACCACATTGATGGGATATGTGACCTGTCCTTCTGGGGCACACCCTATAGACAACATTTGAGAAGGGGAAAACCTTTCAAACTCAGAGGTGATTGGTTGGACTTTCTGTCTGTCACATTCATTACTGGTCTATCTGATCATCAAAACGTGACATAGTGGGTGAGGAGTAAACAACATAATGCAGGCCAGCGGGTTAATCCAACTCTTTCAGCTAGCTGGGAGAGGAGACTTAAATCTTTTCCATTAAGACCCTTCCAGGTTCACTCTTTGTGCTCTTTAAGTGGAGGGATGTTTTCCAGCTCTGATATAACTGCCCCTGTAGCTGCATTTGCACTAATCTCTTCACTGGCCACCACAGTTTAAAGGTCTGCAGGCTTGTACTGCATTATTTTCAGTTTGGGTGAGCTGATGTGTGAATACATCCGGAAATATTCAAAGAAACTACCCTTGAGCGAGCAGGTAAAGGTGATGACATATTTACCCTGCAACCAGTGCACAGTCATCTAACACACTGACAACATAAAAGTATTGTGAATACATTTCTGATTTGATTTAGATTGTGAAGGTGACAGTTGGATTCAGACCAATTCATGAAGCTCAATCAAAGCTTCTTTTGTTATGAAAGTGCTCATAACTAACTTGTACCACATAACTTACTGATAGATTCAGGAATATATTTCATTGTTCGATTCTTTATATTATAATACATAACAATTATAAAGGGGGGAGGGGCATGTAGTAAAATAATTAACTTTTTGAATCTATAATCGTACTTAATCTTTAACAGATCATTAGTTTGTAATTTTTGTAAAAATGTGTTCTGGCCCCCAGAAAGAGTAGCTGCGGTCAAGTGCCAAAGCTAATGGGGATTCTCATCAACAATAAACAATAAATTGTATCATTGTCTATAATCAGACAGATCCATCTTGTTAAGCTCAAATCTACAACAACTGTGTTCTGCCTGAAGCAGCACGGCCCAATCTGAGTCCTTTTAAGCAGAAGGAGGTGAAAGCTACAAGTGTAAAGTGACCAGATTTCTGAAATGAATGAAATTACAGTTTCATTTCTTTTTATATGTTTATTCAAATTAAAATGTGTGAGTGTGATGTGCGGTTCAAAGTCACTTATAATAAGTGAACCTGGCAACTATGGCTCATGTGCAGTTGTGCATGCGCCAGATATGTGAGTGTGTTTGGGTGTGCCGGGTTGATTAAGGTGGGCACGATAACCAGGAAACAGGGGTGGGGAAAGTGCAAACTACCTACTACACTCATGTCTTGCTTTGTTGTGGGGAGCTGGGTGATAATCATGGGGAATTCACACAGACAGAAAAGCAAGCCCAAAGACGCTTATAATAAGTGGACTTGGCAACACTGGAGTAACTTTTGTCCCAGTCTGCGCACAACATGCTCCCTCATGCTTCCTGCTTCCTATGCAGCTACAATTAAAACCGTTGTTCTAGTCAACGCACAATCGTAAAACACTGAAATAGAGGACATTTTCAGGTACAGCTTTAACCGGGGACAGGCCATCCAAAACAGGGACTTGTCCCTGGAAATAGGGGATGTCTGGTCACCATATTCAAGTGTGAAAACAGAAGAAAGTAACTACTCCTTCAGAGATTAGCACAGATGCTAACAGTCTCAGTAGCAGTTTTATTAGATCTGGACCGCATTACTCTGTCAAATAAGAAACAAATAACAACACAAAGCAGTTCTCGACCAAAAAGATATTTTCACTCCATTTATGACATGTTTTGGGTGAGACTTTGTTCTGCGAAGTGACTCATGTTTTATACTTTACACTGCGGCCGTAGCACCCACCTGCTACCTTATCTGAATAATGAATTTATGGATGTGATTGAAGGAAAGATTGTCTACTAAGGTTCTGCCCTCCCCAAACACTTTCTACAGGCTGTTGCTAGATGGACCAGTTAAATATATCAAAAGGTCCATCTGGTGTATATTTAGACTATTTAAGAATCTTGGGTTGCTTTCACACCTGAAGTTTGGTGGACTTTGTTCGGGGCTTTAGTTGCATCCTTGTTTCATTTTTCCCTTGGTTTGGTTTTCTGTCTCACTGCTTTTTGTCAGACATACAAAACCCTGTCAGATGTGTCATATTTCGACACTAGCTGGGGCTGTAGTTGCGGTCTTTGTTCCTGCCATCCAGTTACTGCACTATGGCCTAGAAATACAAAACCAGTTTCAAGTAATATCATTGTTTAGCTAGCCGCAGTTTGGGAGTATTCTGAGCCATAAAATAGAGATAAAGACACATTTAGGCTGCACCATTCGGCACCTGCATATTGCCTGGAGCGATGTGTAACCATAATATTCACAGACTTGTAGATGTTAACCTGTGACGTGGACCAGCAAGCAGCGCAAACATTAGCCTGACTTTAGCTCGCTTACTGTTGTGATATCGGGCAAAATTCACAGCTGCCACTTTGTACGGGCCTTGTTTGGTTCTGACGTCTTTCACAGCCACAGTGAACCAGTGAACTATGGTCCACTCATAAGCAAATCAAGACCCCCCGTTGTCAACCAGATCAGAGCTCAGTTTGGTCCACACCAGTGTTTTTGTGAGCTTTCACACAGCTTTCACCCCAAGGACATATATTTTCATAGTGTGTATCTCATAATATGGAACCTAACAATGGTATTCAGAGAGACAACGGACTTCAATGCAGACCGACAGTTTGTCCAAAGATGGGATCACATTCATACCAGAATTAAAATGACTGAACCCTGTCCTCACTTTGTTCATACTGTTCTGGTCTTGGACTTAGTGAAACACAATCAGATGTGTCTGTGCAGCAATCTAAATCACTGCACAACTGTTAGCTCTCTTCTTTTCAAAAAGGGACAACATTGTGTTATTCATTCCTAAAATAGGAAGATGGCCGTCACGGCTCTATTATTTCAACTGTGAGACACTAACCTAGATCTGTCACCAACCAGAGCAGCACACATGAAGGGTCTGACAGATAAGAGACGTTACAGCCTGATTATTAAACTCTTTGAGGATGTTTTATATCTCATCTATAGACTGGGCCATGAAGGCTGTTATTTGGTTGACAGTCGATGATTGGTTATTGTTTCATTTGAAGATTAACTGTGTTTTTTGAAGGAGACAGACTGCGTCTGAAGACAAAGAGTAAAATAAACACATGCTGCAAATAGAGGGATAAGGATGGTGAAGCTCAGGCAGCGTTTCTGTTCTGCTTTTGTCTGCAGCATGATTTGATAAAGGAGCACTCTTTTTGGTTTGTGATGCTCTTTTTAAGGAGGTAGTTCCACTGCAGTCTTCAAGGTAAAATCTAATGCACTTTAAATTTGTGACTGGTGCAAAACACATTAAAACAACTCAGTGGTTTTCCTACAAAGCTGCAGCCCTCCACAAACAAATCACAAGCCCTAAGAGAGATTTTTAAGGCACTATAACATGCAAGTCTGTTTAGTAGGAATGCATAGATTTCCTTTTTCGTCCCTGGATATAACAATAGATTCTAGGATTATTGAACAAAGCCTGAGGGATGTCAGCCTTTTGGTTGCTGGAGAAAAGCTTTTGAGTCCAACCCTCCATGCCGTCATGTTGACAAATGCTGTCTCAAACTAAGTTTAGATCAGCTTCAGTGTTTCTCCTCCATCCTTTGGAGTAAAAGGCCATCACCTCAATCCAACACCTCACCACTCCAACAGTAATACACAGTATTTTATTTAGCGAATCTACCATTTGTTGGCTTTTTGATTGGTTAAGTGACCAACCAATCAGAATCAGAGAATCCCTGATCAGAGCAGCTGGTGTCAGGTAGACCTGTACTGGTCTAAAGTTTACATTAATGCAGTTATGTTTTTAATTATTGAAAGATTCATAAACTTTTTGATTTTTCTACACACCCTACAGTAGTTTTGTTTTTATTCTTCCACTTTGGCAAAAATGTAAGACTCAAATCAATTAAATATGCATAAAAGCTGGTTGAAAAGTGAGACATTCTTAATTGCTTCAAATGGGAGAGAGACAAGAGATTTTGTCTAACCCTGTCACAGTAACTAAGGAAGGTGGGGCTTAACCAAAGACTGCTACCTGGAAAGGGTGGAGCTTGACATAGAGTCAATTTGATTCACACAAATGTGTTGATTTTAGTTTGCTGATTTTTAGTAATTTTATCATGACAGGGGCAGGATGTGGAAACCGAATAATTGGCAAGACTTGGTCAACTTCTTTCTGACATCTTTGCTAAGTGTGTGGCATGTTCTGAACACTATGTAAGTGGACTATATGTACTGACCCTTTATTAAACTGAGCATATTACAAGAAATTATCCTTTGACAAGCCCAACCCTTCTTGGTTACTGTTGCTTAGTTAGACAAATTCCCATGCCTCCAGGGTTCTTACTACTTAAAAACATTGAAAATACTACTTATTTTGACCAGCTTATATTGACTTTAATTTTTATCAATTTGTGCTCTGTGAAAGAATAAAGGCAAAGACATAGTGAGGTGTATGAGAATATCTAAAAATCTCTAAAATCTTCTAAACTGTTAATAATAAGGGATGAGAATTGAAAACCAATTCCAGGTGAGAAAACTTATGGGGGTGATATGGACAGATAGAGCAGTGACAGCAGAGAGATGTACTGAATCATGCGCCTGGTGTGAAACCTCTGGCGGCGGCACACGCTGGTACTGGCACACGCAGCGAGCACATGCAAACAAACTGCTTCCAGTGTAAAATGTGAAGCAGTCCTCAACAGAACAAAAAACCTGCCAGATCCAAATAAGGCCTCCTCCATGTCATCAAAACAAAAGCTTGTGTATGTGTTGTAGGAATAGTTTAGTTTTTTCACTTTTATCCGGAACGTTTTTTTTTTCATCCAAGCTGTCTGAATTGGCTGACCTCACATACTCTCAGTTTTAGAGATTGCTGGATCCAAGGGCAAAAATCCCCCTATTTTATATTTTTGAGGGTCACATTAGGATTACACATGAGTCACATTAAAGATCTTCAATTAATAAAAGAGGATGAGGATCAGTCATGGATGACTCTCCAATCTGCATAGAAGCACAGCACCAGTGGGAGCTGACAGGTGGGGCCCTTTAGGGAGGTATCCTACTGTCATTGCAAACTTTGCTCAAGAAGCATCTCAGTCCCTCAGGGCCCTGATCAGCCAAGGGTTTCTCTGCAGTCGTCTGCCATGTTGCCTTTTTCTGAGCCTGTGACCTTGTCTTTTTGTCACATTTTGGTGAATGAGGGTGGACACTTTGTCAATGGCTGTCCCTCATGAAGAGTTTTACTCATGTCATTTATTTAACACACCAAGGCCATCCTGACACCAGTCACTGTGGCCATCTTTGATCAGCTGAAGGTAAAGATGAATACACTTTGATTTGTGGAGGGCCTAAAACATATTAAAACCTCCATGGCCGTACTTTGTTAGAAACATAATGACTTAATTCACTGACCATGGCTCTTTGTCAAATGTATGTGGGTTAAGTACTTTAACAACAAAATGTCCCACATGAAGAGATAAATTAAGCCTGCGTTGTATTATTATTTATAGCATTGAGACCATGCTGACACCTTTCAGGAGAGCTGTTTTGATCAGCTCAACAATGATTCTGATTTAAGTGTCATCTTTCATCTTTAGACAGATTTACAGTACGAGCTGGACCAAGTCTGAGATATTAATAGTGCTCAAACAGGATCATTTGATCATGCACTAATGAAGAGGAGACAGAGCGAAGGCTGATTTATACTTCTATGTTGAAGCTAGACCCTATCACACGCTCTAGGTCCACATAGCCCCAAACTAATGAAGGCTGTGCATGAATCATTTACTGTGTGTTCTCCTCTTCTGTTTGTCATTAATACCTCATCCTTTACTTAAACTGATTCAGCAACAAACTCCTCCTCCTTCTTTGCTTTATCCCTTTTCTTTCTTATCTGTGCAACAATTTCACTGCTGCTTAATGTTAATCTGCTTTACACCCAGACATTAAAGGGATGCGCCAACATTTTTTTTGTTTTCATGTCTCGTCTCACTCCTGAGTCCATGACAAGCAGATAGAGTCCATTCTTTAAACTGTGCATGCAGTAACAAGAAAGAGACGGGCAGAGCTCACCCACCGCTAATTAGCTTAGCTCAAACACTGGTAGTCAGTGGGTAGTGTTAGCCTGCCTCTCAATACAGTCACTAGATAAACTCTTCAGCAACTCTAAACGGTCCAGTGTGCTTGTTGTGACTTTTTTTTCCGGTGTGTTATGTTACGTTCACTATTTTTAGACTAAGATTAGCACTTTATGTAATTTTAACAAGAAATACATACAAAACTAAACCACAGGGTGCATGCGCAAACCACTGCGGACATGCTTATAAGTAGGTCAACAAAACAAAGCATGTCCGCACTGGTTTTCACATGAACCCTGTGGTTTAGTCTTTAATGTATTTTTTTTGAAAATTACATAAAGTGCTGATCTTTAGTCTAAAAATAGATAACAAAATATAACATGAAAAAAAAACAAGTTACAACAAGCACACAGGTCCTTTTAGTGTTGTTGAAGAGTTTATCTGATGACTGTAGGCTAAAGCAGGCTAACACTAACCACTGACTCCTAGTGTTTGAGCTAAGCTATTTAGTGGTGGGCGAGCTCTGCCCGTCTCTTCCTTGTTACTGCACGCACAGTCAAGAAGGCAAGACACAAAAACAAAAAAAAAAATGTTGGCATATTCCTCTAAATGCACTGTTTCTGTTGCCATTGTTCTTGTACAAAAACACGTCAGGAACAGAGCACAAATGGCACAGTTGACGAGCATCTTGGTGGAGCATAGAACAACATGGACACACCAACGCACATGGACAAATGTACAAGACAGCACAGCAAAGATTTGACACAAATGTGTAAACCAGGCCTGACGGGGCTGCTTATGAGCATGTCCCAAGTGGTTTGGGATTCAGTCCAGTCTCAAGGGCACCCCGACAGGGCTGAGTGAGCTTTCACCTGCCAACACAACTGTCACCATAAAGATCCATCAGCATGTTCCAAACATATAAAACAAAGTGAGTGCCACAGCTCGGTGGCGCAGGCAACCTTAAAGAAGTGGGAGAGTTAAGGAGGTATGACTTTTTTCAGGGTATCAGTACAAGTATGTTTTGAAAGTCAGCATTATATGAGCTCAGCTTTTGATCAAATTAATATCTAATGTCTGAACATTGACTTAGAATGTTCCCCATAGGTCATGCAACAGGTTTAGTTCCCATGCGTCCTAGCTAGAAGGTTACTCGCTCAACTCCCCGAGTCAGTCAGGGCCTTTCTGTGTGGAGTGTGTATGATCTCCCTGTGTATGTATGATGCTCTGGTTTTCCCTCACAGATCAAAATATGGATGAATATCGGAAAAAAATGATATTGCAACATTTCTTATTCCTGAATACAGTTTCTTTCATGTTTCAGATAAATACTATGTCTTTGTATGAGCAACCATCTAAATGAGGTATTTGACTTTGTTTTATTTAAACACTCGTGACTCCACTGACAGATAATGTGAACTCTCCATGGGCAGCCCTGTGCATTTAGCTTCTAAAAGCTCTAAAAGCTTCTGAGAGCTTTTTGAATTTCTCATGTTTAAAAACAAAGAAATGGAGTATTTTGATAATTATGATTGAAAAAAAGCAAAGTATCTTTGATGAGCGTCATCTATAGGCTTGTTCATTCACATGCTGGTAACACAAACTTCTGTCTGTTCTCTGGGTAAGAGTACTAACAGTGATAGCAGACCAACTTTTACTGTATACATTCAAGGAAACAAACAACTGGTAGTTTTGATTTCCATCAAACACATGACCTGAGACACATAACTGACAATGCAAATCATGCAATGAGCCTACTGTGCACATTGCAGTTACGATGTTTCAATGACATATTGTTCAGCCATGGACCAAAAACAAGTCAGTTAGTTTAAACTCTAATTTCCCTTAGGTGTTAGTGTGTGTATGAATAGTTGTCTGTCTCTAGGTGTCAGCCCTCATGCCCAACATCAGCTGGGATAGGCCCCAGCCCGCCATGACCCCAACAGGAACAAGCAGTCCAGATAATGGAAGGTAAAGGTAGGTCATGATAAAAGACTTAAGTGTATGTTTTAACTCTAAACCTTTTTACCTCTACAAAGAAGGGGTTTTTTTTGCTAGCATTGGTCTGTTTGTTTGTTTATCTGCCTGACAGTGAGCTGGATAACTCAAAAAGTTCTCAACAGATTTTGATAAAATTCTCAGGGAATGATCACCATGGCACAAGGATGAGGCAATTGGATTTTGGAAGTGATCCACAACAGGATGTGGATCTAGGAATTTTCAAGATGATATGGCAACATTGCAAGACAGGGCAGTTTCCCTACATTTTAGCAAACAACCCACACAATTCTCAGCAGATTTTGATAAAATTGTAAATTAATTATGGTCAAGGCATAGGAGAGGTGGTTAGATTTTGGCGCTGAGCCGAATACTGATGCCAATCCAGAAATTTTCTAAAAGGTCTAGTAACATTGCAAGACAGGGCAGTTTTCCCACATTATGGCAAACAACTCAAAAAGATCTCCACAGAGTTTGATGAAATTTGCACAGAATGATGGTTGTGCCCTTTTGAAAAGTGATTTGATTTTCATGGTGATCCACAACAAGATGTAGCTCCAGGAATGTTCTTAAAGATTTGGTAACACTGCAATAAAGTGCAGCTTTTTAAACATTTTGGCTACTAACTCAACAGGTTCAAAACAGATATTGATGAAATTTTCAAAGGATGATGGTCACAGCAGAGGAGAGGAGTTATTAGATTCTGATTGGTGTTTTAAAGATGGATGTGGATGCAGAAATTTCTCAAAGATTCGGAGACACTGTTGGGGAGTTTTCTCTCATTTTGGCTAATAACTCAAAGAGCTCTGAACAGAATATGATGACATTCTCAGGGAATGATGGTCATAACATAAGGGAGAAGTGATTACATATTGGTAGTGATTAGAACATCAATGCAGATCCTGGAATTTTCTAAGCAACTGGTAACATCGTAAGATGGGTCAATTTTCTCACAATTTTGTTAATAACTAAAAAGCACTCAGAAGATTTTGGGGAAATTTTAAGGGAATGATGATCATGGCATAAGGAGAAATGATAAGATTTTGGTGGTGTTCCGAATAGATGCTGATTCAGGAATTTCTAAATATATGGTATATTCCGAGATAGTTTTCCCAAATTGTTTCCAATAACCTAAAAAGTACTCCGCAGATTTTGAGGAAATTTTAAAGGAATGATTACTATGGCATAAGGAAAAAGTGATTAGATTTTGGTGATGTTCAGAATGAACTTTATTAATATATGGTCACATTACAAGATAGGACAGTTTAC
This sequence comes from Cetoscarus ocellatus, assembly GCA_037902135.1. Classification (NCBI taxonomy): domain Eukaryota; kingdom Metazoa; phylum Chordata; class Actinopteri; order Labriformes; family Labridae; genus Cetoscarus; species Cetoscarus ocellatus. The sequence continues at coordinate 2,369,125 of JBAMNC010000366.1, forward strand.
CACATTTTACTTGTAACTATAAATGCATTGGCAGAGGTTGTTTTACACTTTGTTAAAGATTTTCTGTTCTTTCCTTTTATCAACATGAGTGATTGTGAACATACTCCAGCACTCATTTAAAACAAACATATGAACCTGAGAAGTGACTATTATGCTTTGTTCTTGGTTGATTAATGCTGTATCTTCATAATTTATCAATGACATAAAATAACAAAGAAAAATAATAATAAATTACATTGTTAATCATCCAGTTAATTAGTATCAAAATTGAAATCCTGCTTCTAAATCTGTCTTCATTCCAGTAACATATTGCACCCACATTTGTCAAATATTGCCAACATATCAGTGCAGTCACAGACAGTGCTCCCTCCTTTGGTTAACAACAGGACTGATTTTTATTGTCTGCCCTTAAAAAGCCCTCAAAAGCCTCTAAATGTCCTCAAATCAAGCTCACTTAGATCCCAACACCAGGACGGGCCTCGTGTTGGTCTCTGGAGCCTCTACATGACTAAAACCTGCCCTTGTCTCCAGGCCTGTATCCTCTGGTGTCAAAGGCCTCCTGCATTATGTATCAGGATGGAGCTCTGGACCTGCGTTTCGTAACCTGCAGACCCTCCGCGTGCGCATATCAAATTCACCGACAACAACGTGGAGCGCGGCCGCCGTGACGCGCTTTGTGTCATGCAGATGGCGCATAGGCCTGACGGAGGACACGCAGCAAGTCATCAATCAGTGAGAGCAGCGCGTCTCCGGTCTGCTGGAGGATGTGATCATTCTAATGTGAGCAGAATAATGTGCCTGTTAACCGCGTCAGCTGCGTCGCTCCTCACCGTCTGTCTGCCTGAAGGACGCTGCGTTAACCCCATGTTACCTGAAACACACTGATGATACGACGACCCCCCCTCCAGACTCACCAGATAGGCTCCCACGGTGCCCTGAGCCAGCATGAGCGCACACTCCGACACCAGGAAGATCTTGATGTTGGAGAAACACGAGGTCTTCTTCTGGTTGTCATCCTGCTCGGGGTCGTCGGTGGTGCTGCTCCGCTCGGTGCAGATCTGGTTTTTCACCTGCATCCTTCGGCTCAGGCTCCGGTCTGCTTGGACGGCATGAAAGTGAGCGGGTCCAGTCTGGAGGGGAGCATCTGGTTTATGATGACGAGCTGCACTGCAGAAGAAGTGCGAATCTCCCGTCAAGAGCCCGTCTAGGCTGGAAAAAGGAGCGATAAATACTGCTGTCCACTCAGCATTACGCACAGTCCGTCAGCGACCTCTCCTCACCATCAGTCCAGTTCAGCCAGCGCGTCTCTACATCACATTTAAATACGTGGCTGTGACGGCCTCTGAAAATCCTCACGTAGGACTACAGGACGCTGTTTCTTCACATCCGGTGTGTCAGATCTCCACCCTGGACCGGCACCGACTGGATTTTTAGGTTCCTCAGCCCGGTTCCGAGCCGCAGCTCTGCGTCCTTCAGGCGGCGATGTGATGCTCCTCCTCCTCCCATCCGTGGATCAGAGCGGAGAGGGAGGCGTGAACGCACTCTCTCTCTCCTCTCTCTGCTCCTCCTTCTTCTCTCCGTCAGCGTGTTTCCAAATATCATCAGTTTACCTCTGCAGCCTCATCATTCCCACAGAAACAGAGACATCAGTCATCCACACTGTGATTGAAAGGACTCCAAAACACTGATGCGTAAATCACAAGAGGCTAAAGCAGACTGTACGGTGGCCCTGAACGTCCACTGTAAAAACATTTTAGGAAACAATCAAACTAAACAAAATCAAACTATAAATCGATTTGAAAATAAGAAAAAAATGAAGCTCCCTTGTCCTGCAAAGTCAAATTACTTTGTTTTTGATGTTGTAAAAGGAACAATCCAACATTTTTGTTGTTTTCATGTCTTTCCTCACTCGTCTTTCCTCACTGACAAACAGATAGACATCATTCTTTTGTCTGTGCGTCCAGTATCAAGGAAGAGATGGCCAAAGCTCACTTACTGTTAGTTAGCATAGCTCAAATGCACAGAATCAATAGGTAGCACTAGCCTGCCTCTGCCTACAGTCATCAGATAAATTTCTTCAGCAACTCTAAACGGTCCTGTGTGCTATACTAATCAGCAGTGGGAGAACTTTGGCCGTCTCTTTGTTGTTACTGGACACACACATGAAAGAATGGTGTCTATCTGCATGTCATGGATTATGAGTGAGGAAAGACATGAAAACAACAAAATTATTGGAGTCTCTGTTTCAAGGGGCTTGGAGAGCAGAAGACCATGACATATTTTAATAAACTCAGTTCACAGAAAATCTTTTAAGGCTGCATGTCCTGGTGTGTTTGACTGTTTACATCATGCCTTGGTTGTGTATTAAGCAAGGTTTGATTTAATATGAATAAAAAAATGAAAAAGTTAATATCTGTAGAGGATCAGATGCAGCTCTTTTCCCTCCCCTTTGGAAACACACAGATCTGAATGGGTAGGAGGGTTACAGGAGGCTAAGATAATCAGCACTGTGCTGATTGGCTATCCAAAATTATGTCTGATGGGAGGGGGGAGGAGGGGTCACAGGCCGCCGCAGAGCAGTCGCTAAAACAGTCATGGACAAGCAGAAGACACACATGTAGGTGTATAGCTATGACACCATAAACCCCAGGAAGTGAAAAACTGAGCATTTTAAAGGGGCATTTCCTTTAAAGAGGTACAGAGCATTTCTCCAAGAACTGAGAGTTTAGTAGAAGGTTTCATGTTGTTCTGCTCCACAAGACCCTTCTAACAACATTAAAAGCAAAGAAAACTGATTTTGCAGGACAAAGAACATGCCCCTTTTAATGTCTAGTTTTTTACTTCCTGGAGTTTATGATGTAATAACTGCACAGCCTACGTCACAGGCAGATGTCATGACTGTAACCCCTCCTGCTCCTCCAATCAGGTATCGTTTGGGGCAGCCAGTCAGCGCAGAGCTCATTATCATAGCCTCTCCAACCCCCTCAGATCTGTGTGTTTCCAAAGGGGAGGGAAAAGAGCTGCATCTGATCCTCTATGGAGACAAAATGTTTCATTTGTTTTATTATATATTTCATTATTTATTTCATTAACTTCAATCAAATCCTTGCTTAATAGACACTAAAGACATGTAAAGGGTCAAACACATCAGGACACGGAACAATTAACATGAAATAAAAACACAAGTTTTGTTGATGTCTAAAATATGGTATTGGCAAGGGTACTGCCAGAAATTTTGGGTCTCATATAAAGGTATACATACAAGGTAGTAATGGACCCACTCTCCAATCTATTATACATGCTATTATACATGTAAGGTTACCATGGAAACACATGCACTACAATAAGTTGTCTTACATGCTGTACTTCACTCTGTATCTGGGCTGGAAAGTTTATAAAGGTTTTTGTGTGATGTTGTCTCTTACTGGGTTTACTTTGTTTCGTCTGTAATGTATTTTCTTTCATTTCAATGCAAGATAAGACAGTTTCCCCACATTATGGCAAACAACTCAAAAAGATCTAAACAGATTTTGATGAAAGTTTCACAGAATGTTGGTCATGGCACAAGGAAGAGGCGATTTGATTTTGTGTGGCGATCTAAATACAACTGCAGATCCAGGAATTATCAAAAAGATGCGGTAACATGATGGGATGCAAGAATGGAAGGTTTTCAACCATTATGGTTTATATCCCAAATAATTCTCAAAAGATTTTGTTATTTTTTTAGGGACTGATGGTCATGGTCACACTGAAAAAGTGATTAGATTTTTTTTTAGTGATCCTCGACTGGATGTGGATCCAGGAATTTGGTTAGGCTGCAAGACAGCACAGTTCTCTTAATATTTTAGCTAATAACTCGACAATTTCTGAACAGATTTTTGATGACGTTTTCAAATAATGAAAGTGATGGCCATAGCATAGGAGATAGGGATAAGATTTTGGTGGTGATCTTTCTCAAGAATTTGGTAACATTTAGCTGAGGGGCAGTTTTCCCACATTTTCTCTAATGACTTGGCTAAAACTGTCAGAAATGCCTTGGCTGAGGTTGGTTTTTCTAGTTTATTACGTCTAACAGAGCGTCTCTGACAGGCTGAGAATACAGGTGTATTGCATTTTTTTTCATTTTGTATTGACTGAAGCCCTTTTCTATGTATCCCTATGGGAAAGGATGAGGAGCATACTGGAAAGTTCATGCAGATTATTGTCCCTTGTTACTTGTTATGTAAAAAAAGTTTAGCAACATTATTTTTGTCGACTATTTTGCCCCTCCATTAATACGGATTGGTTTTGTATTTTATATTGTTTTAAAGCCTGTTTAGTCACATGTGCAGCAAGTACAACTCATAAGGACTGTGAATTTGTGGAATGAGCAACACAGCTGAATGTGAGGGTAACGCCCAAAATTAATGTGCCACATGTTCAGCTCTTGGTTGTAACACGTCACCTAAGTCTTAAGGGGCAGTTAATTTTTGTGTCACATAAAACACCTTGACTTTTCACTGGCATAACAGCTGGTGTCCACAATGTTAAATCACATTGTTCTACAGTGTTGCAGATGCATGAGGGAGCACAGGAGTTGGCGCCCCACCTATTCTGACACTAAACTTGTAAACATACACCGGTGCCGCTGGTCCCGTTCTGGCATCTGTTACTACACCTAAAGCCAGCACAGACAGGGGATCATGTTTGCCCCAAATTCTGTGTCAGTCATACTGAAGGAGAAATGTCACAGTGGTGTAATGATCACATCTTTAAATGACATTGTGAATGTAAGATTCATGTGACTTTTTTGTGTTTCAGTTTCATGTTTTTGCATTCAATTAAATGTTTCTGCAGTCGACCTTCAGGACAACCACACACATACCTTTATTTAAAAGGCTGAACCATTTTAGTAAGTAATGCAGTTGTAATTAGATATCGTGAGATCAGATTATTTTAAAGTCTTGGATTGGCATTTTTATTGGTTCTATGGAGATTTAAAGTCTCAAAACAAATAAGAATTAAAAGGCATTAATGCATAACTTTGAAACATAAGCAGAACAGAAAGACAAAAAACAAGCCCGCCAGAATGTTCTGCTGTTGCATTGAGATCATTTATTTTCTTTTCTGACCACACTGACACAGACTCATGTTGTTCAGCATCCATAGAGCAGGTTGATCCTCTGGATGTCCCAGTAGGACATGCCCTGCCTCTGTCCGATCTGGACGTTGGGGTCGGGGATGGGGGTGATGGAGTCCCTGCCGTACTGGATGGAGAAGGCCGTTCTTCCATAGTGCATGATGGAGGAGTAGTCGTAGGGAGTGTTGAGGTTGTTGGTGGACTGCCTGTAGAAGTTGTAGGCCATCTGCGGGTTGATGTTCTCCCAGTTGATCCTGACGTAGTAGTCGCGGTCGCTCCTGGTCTGCTCGTGCTGGAAGCCCAGAGCGTGGTTGATCTCGTGCTGGATGATGCCGTGGTAGAGGCAGCCCTGCCTGTTGAGAGAGAGCACCTGTCTGCCTCCCTCTCTGCCCAGAGAGGAGAAACATCCGGCTTTGTTCTCGATGCTCATGTAGTCGTACTCGTTCCGACGGGGGGTGAAGCGGATGCAGGTCTTGCTGTGGTACGTCTGCATGGCGTACTCGATCTTCTGCCTCTCCCAGCTGCTGAACTGGCTGCTCACGGTGTAGGGGATCACAACCAGGCCGTTGGAGGCTTTCCTCCACAGGCAGCTCTGGGACCAGCACCTCATGGCGTTTCTGGTTCTGGGAGCCAGCAGGTCTCCTTCCAGCAGGATCTCATCTGTGCCGTTGTTGGAGCTCAGAATCCTGGTGCTGATGTCCATGCTGTCTGCCTCCACTTCTTCTCCTTCTACTTGTGCAACTCCTTCCTCCTCCTGGAGAGGAAGAGCCTGAGAGAGGCCGAGCAGGAGCAGCAGCAGCAGGCTGACAGAGGGACTCATCTTCAGGGAGGCTCTGGAGGCTGTGGAGCTTCTGTGGACAGAGAGAGAGTCCTTGAAGCTTGATGTTTGACTCAGCTCAGTCCTCACTCTTTATACTCTCCTCTACAGGTGTGTCTGCACCAGGATTATGGGTTGGGGTGGTCTTTGCTGGTCCTAAATAAACCTCTGAGGGGAGGACTCCACAGACAAACCTACTGTTCAAACATGGATTGTTTTCTCTGAGCAGAAGAAGAAGAAACCCGGTTAATAGGCTGTTTACTGGTCTGGATTTGTCACTTTAACACCTTATATGGTCTTGTTCAAAAGCCATCACTAATCTTTGGCCAGCCACATTTAACCTGAATGTAAAAGAAATTATATAACTTTTAAGTAACACTATTTCTTTCTGATTTAAATACCAAATGAACTCTGAATTCAAAACATTTTTACCTCATATCTGATTGTTAACATGTTTTAGTATCTCACAATAAATTTTGGTTCATTTAGCACTGCGATTTTCAGAAGAAAAAATATTCTATAATTGACCTCAAAGCAGTGTTTAAAGTCAAAAGCACTCTTAAGTGATGTGCTGTGTGCTGATGGTTGAGTTAAGCAGCTTTTTGAAAAAAGAAATGACTCCAGCCCCCCATCATACCTCTGTGATAAACATCAGGCAAACTGTCAAAGGAGCATAAATACCCTGCTTTGAAACAACGTGAATTGACCCAGAGATGCAAAGAAACAATTTAGCTCACTTTCAACACAGTGTTAATTTTGCTGACTTATTATTTTTGTCATAGTTTTCGTAAACAACCTTATTTCCCCTGATGAAAACTACACAGCAATAAAGACAAGTGCACATGGGCAAAAACTAAAACTAAATTGACTGACATTTTCCTCAACAACAACAACAACAAAAAACTAGACAAAAATGTTTGACAGACTTAATCCAATCAGACCTAATTTCCTCATGTAGAAAGTAGAGACAAGTTTGGAATATATCCAATCACAGATACTTTGGTTGTTAGGACAAATTAAAAAGTGTTGTCAAAATTAACACTGTTTCACCACTAAAATTTGGCAGACTTGTTTGGTCTGTGGATGATGTTACAATATTGTTTTACTTTTTTATTTGTTTGGTTTTCTTTCACCAAAACCAGTCAAATGTTGCGCAATAGCACACGCCACTACTTGGGGCTGTAGCTGCAGCCATCCGGCCTGTTGTTGCACTGTGACCGGGAAATACAAAATTGCTTCAAGCAAAAAAATTGGTGGTTTTTTAAAACTGTGTAAAATATTAGCAGTACATACTGGTTGTAGCATGCAGTATGTGGACATTTGTGAAATCTGCAGTATGCCAAAAATACGTAGATGTCATAATTTTTTGTGAAAAGTTAGCAGTTTGGACCAGACTGCCTTGAATACTGTTTCCCACAATGCAAAGCTTCAGTGGGTCAGGAGCTGAATTGTGAGCAGACACAGTGTATATCCATGGAAACAGCTTTAGCTACATTAGCATTAACACTGATTCCCCAAACTCAGTATATTATCTTTTTGGTGTTAACAAGGATCTAACACGTTCCTCGTGTGTGATCAGTGGTGAGAATCATGAAAAGCCAAATAAATCCCAAGTTTAATTCATTAATGGATGTTCATCTAGCAGCGCTAGCTGTTAGCTGAGCTCCCATAACCAGAAACAGATTTTTGGATTGGGGAGGGAAAAAACACAGCTTTGTTTTCATGATCAAAATACACACAATCATTTATGTGTGTTTAATGGAGTTTTTGTATTGAAGATGAGCTCTGATCCAAATTTTAGCCCAGAAGGTGGCAGTAATTGAGCCTCATATCGTATTTGCCACCTGCCAGAAAATAAAAAGAAGGAGAATCAGCTTGACTGGGTACAGCATATTACCAACTAAACAATATTATACTGAAATAAAAATAAATTCTTCTACATATACAGTATGCAGTACACAGAATATACTGAATACTCTGTACTTTAGCAGTGTGTACTGGGTGGTTTTGAAAAACAGCCATTGTTTAGCTTGAAGCAGCTTGGAGTATTTTGAGTGATAAAATAAAGATAAAGTTGTATTAAGCTCAGTTCAAGCAATGCTAACATTAGCCACTTCCTTATCTATATTGTCAGTAAACATTACGTTAGCTTGCAAATTGTTGTTGTATTAAGCTGAATTAAAGCCACAATGCCCTGCTTTTGGTTCTCTTGCCTCTTTTTGTTTTTGTTTGGTTAGAATGGCTTTCACACCCACTGCAAACTAACCTTTGAGTGCTTGAAAACAAGCTGAGACCCCTGTTTTTTTTATTAAGTTTACAAAAATGTCCTTCATGATATAGCAATGAATTGATTAGATTAAGAAGGTCAAAGGTAAAAGAGGTCACAGCGCCTTGGGTCATCCTTTACTTTAAAATGTGATGTTTTTAAGGTGATATTCATTGGGAAATTGGGAGGATTTGGAAGGACAAGGTCAAACCTCCTTTGGCTTCATGTTCATCCCTCACTTGTAAAATTAAAATGTTCAGAATTCTTTGAGGGATTCTGTCACACTTGTACCAATGTCCTGTCTGATTTACCAGTAAACTTATTACATTTGGGAGGTATGAGGTCAAAGGCCAAGTGACCCATCACTGTACTTTAACCTTATGGCAAAGTGGACCTCACTGAGGCACAAACAGCCACAAGCAGATCTGGTTTTCCTTGTTATCATGGCCTTAACCCGCTCTCTGCTGGGATCAGGATGATTCTCAATGTTTTGTTCATCAAACTTATTCATTATTCATCACATTAGCCAAGTTATGTACAACACAAATTTCAGGTTTTGTTGAGATTCATACCAGGATGTTTTTCCCTCGTCATATCTGGTTGTATAATCCTATTTGTTCTGTTAGTAACCCAATCTCAGGATTTGATACAATCCAATGTCTGTAATCTTGTTGCTGGCCCTGTAGCGTGGTTCACAATGTGGGAAGGTGGGGGGGATACTGCTGCCTGATTGGTTTGAGAAGCATTTGGAAGCTGAAGACGCCTCGCCGATCCAAGTGGAATTATAGCTAACAATAGTTTAGTATTAGCTAAAGGTAATGTATCACCAGAAGAATTAAAGCTTGCTGAATGAGGCATCATGTCATTGATGAATAATGTTAACTAACATAGCTGGAGAGATAACGTAGGTATCTGAACCAGCCTCCAGTGAAAAAATTAATTAAAGCATTTCATGAGAGAAGTTAACAGTATCTTATATAGCATAATGGGACCACGTACGGATAGATACTTTATTATACATTCATATTGTCCTGTAATTCTGCTTGAATTTCCTGTCAAAATTCATCAGATTGATGCTGTTAAATATGAAATATTCAAAATTTTCTTACAGGGGAGCATGCCCCCTCCTAGAAGGGTCATATCCTTCTCACCGTTTTCACCCTTGACCCATTTTCATGCCTGAATGCACTGGAAGACAGGAAATGGCATCTTCTTAATCAAAAACTTTCTGGGGTAAGACCCCCGGACCACTTAGGATTTATTTATTTATTTATGTGTGTTCTTCATAGTCCAACATTAAATCAACACAGTTCTTGTGGATGCTGATCTTAACTACAAACTAACTTAAGTAGTCTGTCTAAATAGTCTGTTTAAGGGCGATATAATTTGCCATTTGTATAACATATAAACATGTCTAAAGTACCCTTGAAAACACATGAAGCCTAGTGCCGTCTTCAGTGGTGAGAACGCGCTGTATGTGCCCTGTTTTTCCTTTTCACCTCCCCTCTTGAAAAAGTCTGTGCACGCTACTGTTGATAACCATCCTTTTTGAGTTTGTCAGCATGATTTTAGTTGGTATTTGCAAAAATAAATATGATGGCCTCTTGAGCAGAACGTCCTCTGAGATCTTCAGCCCCCCACCCATCACATGAAACAGCCCAGCATACTCCTAAAATTCATTCAGCCGTTTGAACAGGAGCTGGCTCAATATGAGGACTTATTATCAATCTTAGTAATTATTCCAAAAATACAATTACAAACACATAAAAGAAGCACTGCCTCAGCACAGGAAGAGAGAAAAAACTGAAAACAGTTTGAAAAAGGTGCAACAATACATCTTGTTAAAGCGCCCATTCAATGGAGATGCTCTACGGAAGTATGTGATACCAAGAGTACCTGATGTACTGACAGTTCTGCAGGGTAGTATTAATACTCCCATTCCTAGTTTACAGGTCAACTCTGTGCCATATTGTCAACAACTCTGCATTCATTCTAACGTCTACATGGGCTTACCACCACAAGCCGGTGGGCTTCAAGACACAACAATACAATGGACAGGCTCAAACTGGAAGGTCTATTCCAGTGGCTGGAAGAATGAGACATTTTATGCGGCTGCTGGTGTCAAAATGTGGGGAGAGAGAGAAGTCCTGATGCAGCAGACTTTTTGTCTTGTTCATCCAAGTGCTCTATCACACAGAGGAGACATGTTAAACACACTTAAGAGTATAAACAACTCAAAAAAGTAAAATATGGACTTTTTAAACAATCACCAATCACTGAGCAATCAAAGATATGATGACTGTAGAAAAGAATAATGTAGCCATAGATATATCTGCTGCATCTTTACTGTGTTGGACATTAACTCAGTCCCAGATTACAAGTATTGTTCTCTATTAAATCAATTCCTGTTCCATGCTGTTGTTTTGAAGAAAGGAAGTCTGAAGACCTTTAATTGGTCTTTTATAAACAGAAATTTGTCTTTTATCTGTTTTGTTTGAAAGGAAACAGAAAATCGACACAGTCATTTATTTTGAATGCATTTATTGATGATAGTTTTGTAAAGAGGTGACTTATGTTGATGTGTTGTATTTAGAATCATCAATATTGAGAAAAGAAAAGGAAACCCACCAGAATGTTCTGCTTTTACTACATGACATTTTATTTCATTTTATGACCACAAATCATAGACACATCATAACTGATCAGCATCCATAGAGCAGGTTGATCCTCTGGATGTCCCAGTAGGACATGCCCTGCCTCTGTCCGATCTGGACGTTGGGGTCGGGGATGGGGGTGATGGAGTCCCTGCCGTACTGGATGGAGAAGGCCGTTCTTCCATAGTGCATGATGGAGGAGTAGTCGTAGGGAGTGTTGAGGTTGTTGGTGGACTGCCTGTAGAAGTTGTAGGCCATCTGCGGGTTGATGTTCTCCCAGTTGATCCTGACGTAGTAGTCGCGGTCGCTCCTGGTCTGCTCGTGCTGGAAGCCCAGAGCGTGGTTGATCTCGTGCTGGATGATGCCGTGGTAGAGGCAGCCCTGCCTGTTGAGAGAGAGCACCTGTCTGCCTCCCTCTCTGCCCAGAGAGGAGAAACATCCGGCTTTGTTCTCGATGCTCATGTAGTCGTACTCGTTCCGACGGGGGGTGAAGCGGATGCAGGTCTTGCTGTGGTACGTCTGCATGGCGTACTCGATCTTCTGCCTCTCCCAGCTGCTGAACTGGCTGCTCACGGTGTAGGGGATCACCACCAGGCCGTTGGAGGCTTTCCTCCACAGGCAGCTCTGGGACCAGCACCTCATGGCGTTTCTGGTTCTGGGAGCCAGCAGGTCTCCTTCCAGCAGGATCTCATCTGTGCCGTTGTTGGAGCTCAGAATCCTGGTGCTGATGTCCATGCTGTCTGCCTCCACTTCTTCTTCTTCCTCTACTTGTGCAACTCCTTCTTCCTCCTGGAGAGGAAGAGCCTGAGAGAGGCCGAGCAGGAGCAGCAGCAGCAGGCTGACAGAGGGACTCATCTTCAGGGAGGCTCTTGAGGCTGTGGAGCTTCTGTGGACAGAGAGAGAGTCTTTGAAGCTTGATGTTTGACTCAGCTCAGTCCTCACTCTTTATATTCTCCTCTACAGGTGTGTCTGCACCAGGATTATGGGTTGGGGTGGTCTTTGCTGGTCCTAAATAAACCTCTGAGGGGAGGACTCCACAGACAAACCTACTGTTCAAACATGGATTGTTTTCTCTGAGCAGAAGAAGAAGAAACACGGTTAATAGGCTGTTTACTGGTCTGGATTAGTCACTTTAACACCTTATATGGTCTTGTTCAAAAGCCATCACCAATCTTTTGCCAGCCACATTTAATCTGAATGTAAAATGAATAAAAATATATAAATTTTACATAAAACTATTTCTTTCTGGTTTAAATGCCAAATAAACTCCGAATTCAAAACATTTTTACCTCATATCTGATTGTTAACATGTTTTAGTATCTCACAATAAATTTTGGTTCATTTAGCACTGGGATTTTCAGAAGAAAAAATATTCTATAATTGACCTCAAAGCAGTGTTTAAAGTCAAAAGCACTCTTAAGTGATGTGCTGTGTGCTGATGGTTGAGTTAAGCAGCTTTTTGAAAAAATAAATGACTCCAGCCCCCCATCATACCTCTGTGATAAACATCAGGCAAACTGTCAAAGGAGCATAAATACCCTGCTTTGAAACAACGTGAATTGACCCAGAGATGCAAAGAAACAATTTAGGTCACTTTCACCACAGTGTTAATTTTGTTGACGAATTATTTTTGTCATAGTTTTCGTCAACAACCTTATTTCCCCTGACGAAAACTACACAGCAATAAAGACAAGTGCACATGGGCAAAAACTAAAACTAAATTGACTGACATTTTCCTCAACAACAACAACAACTACAACAACAACAACAACAACAACAACAACAACAAACTAGACAAAAATGTTTGACAGACTTAATCCAATCAGACCTAATTTGGTCATGTAGAAAGTAGAGACAAGTTTGGAATATATCCAATCACAGATACTTTGGTTGTTAGGACAAATTAAAAAGTGTTGTCAAAATTAACACTGTTTCACCACTAAAATTTGGCAGACTTGTTTGGTCCGTGGATGAAGTTACAATATTGTTTCATTTTTTATTTGTTTGGTTTTCTTTCACCAAAATCAGTCAAATGTTGAGCAATAGCACACGCCACTACTTGGGGCTGTAGCTGCAGCCATCCGGCCTGTTGTTGCACTGTGACCGGGAAATACAAAATTGCTTCAAGCAAATTTTTTTTTTTTTTTCTTAAAACTGTGTAAAATATTAGCAGTACATACTTGTTGTAGCATGTAGTATGTGGACATTTGTGAAATCTGCAGTATGCCAAAAATACGTAGATGTCATAATTTTTTGTGAAAAGTTAGCAGTTTGGACCAGACTGCCTTGAATACTGTTTCCCACAATGCAAAGCTTCAGTGGATCAGGAGCTGAATTGTGAGCAGACACAGTGTATATCCATGGAAACAGCTTTAGCTACATTAGCATTAACACTGATTCCCCAAACTCAGTAAATTATCTTTTTGGTGTAAACAAAGATCTAACACGTTCCTCGTGTGTGATCAGTGGTGAGAATCATGAAAAGCCAAATAAATCCCAAGTTTAATTCATTAATGGATGTTCATCTAGCAGCGCTAGCTGTTAGCTGAGCTCCCATAACCAGAAACAGACAGATAGATTTTTTGATATGGGAGGGAAAAAAAACACAGCTTTGTTTTCATGACCAAAATACACACAATTATTTATGTGTGTTTAATGGAGTTTTTGTATTGAAGATGAGCTCTGATCCAAATTTTAGCCCAGAAGGTGGCAGTAATTGAGCCTCATATCGTATTTGCCACCTGCCAGAAAATAAAAAGAAGGAGAATCAGCTTGACTGGGTGTAGCCTATTACCAACTAAACAATATTATACTGAAATAAAAATGATTTCTACTACAATATACAGTATGCAGTACACAGAATATACTGAATACTCTGTACTTTAGCAGTGTGTACTGGGTGGTTTTGAAAAACGGCCATTGTTTAGCTTGAAGCAGCTTGGAGTATTTTGAGTGATAAAATAAAGATAAAGTTGTATTAAGCTCAGTTCAAGCAATGCTAACATTAGCCACTTCCTTATCTATATTGTCAGTAAACATTACATTAGCTTGCAAATTGTTGTTGTATTAAGCTGAATTAAAGCCACAATGCCCTGCTTTTGGTTCTCTTGCCTCTTTTGGTTTTGTTTGGTTAGAATGGCTTTCACACCCACTGCAAACTAACGTTTGAGTGCTTGAAAACAAGCTGAGACCCCTGTTTTTTTTATTAAGCTTACAAAAATGTCCTTCATGATATAGCAATGAATTGATTAGATTAAGAAGGTCAAAGGTAAAAGAGGTCACAGCGCCTTGGGTCATCCTTTACTTTAAAATGTGATGTTGTTAACGTGATATTCATTGGGAAATTGGGAGGATTTGGAAGGACAAGGTCAAACGTCCTTTGGCTTCATGTTCATCCCTCACTTTAAAATTAAAATGTTCAGAATTCTTTGAGGGATTCTGTCACACTTGTACAAATATCCTGTCTGATTTACCAGTAAACTTATTACATTTGGGAGGTATGAGGTCAAAGGCCAAGTGACCCATCATTGTACTTTAACCTTATGGCAAAGTGGACCTCACTGAGGCACAAACAGCCACAAGCAGATCTGGTTTTCCTTGTTATCATGGCCTTAACCCGCTCTCTGCTGGGATCAGGATGATTCTCAATGTTTTGTTCATCAAACTTATTCATTATTCATCACATTAGCCAAGTTATGTACAACACAAATTTCAGGTTTTGTTGAGATTCATACCAGGATGTTTTTTCCATCTCATATCTGGTTGTATAATCCTATTTGTTCTGTTAGTAACCCAATCTCAGGATTTGATACAATCCAATGTCTGTAATCTTGTTGCTGGCCCTGTAGCGTGGTTCACAATGTGTGAGCTCACAAACTTGTAGGCCAAGACTCCACCTAAACATTAAAATGGCAGATTTATATCAGAATATATCCAATATTTTAACTATAATATTAATAACCATCCTTTTTGAGTTTGTCAGCATGATTTTAGTTGGTATTTGCAAAAATAAATATGATGGCCTCTTGAGCAGAACGTCCTCTGAGATCTTCAGCCCCCCACCCATCACATGAAACAGCCCAGCATACTCCTAAAATTCATTCAGCCGTTTGAACAGGAGCTGGCTCAATATGAGGACTTATTATCAATCTTAGTAATTATTTCAAAAATACAATTACAAACACATAAAAGAAGCACTGCCTCAGCACAGGAAGAGAGAAAAAACTGAAAACAGTTTGAAAAAGGTGCAACAATACATCTTGTTAAAGCGCTCATTCAATGGAGATGCTCTACGGAAGTATGTGATACCAAGAGTACCTGATGTACTGACAGTTCTGCAGGGCAGTATTAATACTCCCATTCCTAGTTTACAGGTCAACTCTGTGCCATATTGTCAACAACTCTGCATTCATTCTAACATCTACATGGGCTTACCACCACAAGCCGGTGGGCTTCAAGACACAACAATACAATGGACAGGCTCAAACTGGAAGGTCTATTCCAGTGGCTGGAAGAATGAGACATTTTATGCAGCTGCTGGTGTCAAAATGTGGGGAGAGAGAGAAGTCCTGATGCAGCAGACTTTTTGTCTTGTTCATCCAAGTGCTCTATCACACAGAGGAGACATGTTAAACACACTAAAGAGTATAAACAACTCAAAAAAGTAAAATATGGACTTTTTAAACAATCACCAATCACTGAGCAATCAAAGATATGATGACTGTAGAAAAGAATAATGTAGCCATAGATATATCTGCTGCATCTTTACTGTGTTGGACATTAACTCAGTCCCAGATTACAAGTATTGTTCTCTATTAAATCAATTCCTGTTCCATGCTGTTGTTTTGAAGAAAGGAAGTCTGAAGACCTTTAATTGGTCTTTTATAAACAGAAATTTGTCTTTTATCTGTTTTGTTTGAAAGGAAACAGAAAATCGACACAGTCATTTATTTTGAATGCATTTATTGATGATAGTTTTGCAAAGGGGGTGACTTATTTGATGTGTTGTATTTAGAATCATCAATATTGAGAAAAGAAAAGGAAACCCACCAGAATGTTCTGCTTTTACTACATGACATTTTATTTCATTTTATGACCACAAATCATAGACACATCATAACTGATCAGCATCCATAGAGCAGGTTGATCCTCTGGATGTCCCAGTAGGACATGCCCTGCCTCTGTCCGATCTGGACGTTGGGGTCGGGGATGGGGGTGATGGAGTCCCTGCCGTACTGGATGGAGAAGGCCGTTCTTCCATAGTGCATGATGGAGGAGTAGTCGTAGGGAGTGTTGAGGTTGTTGGTGGACTGCCTGTAGAAGTTGTAGGCCATCTGCGGGTTGATGTTCTCCCAGTTGATCCTGACGTAGTAGTCGCGGTCGCTCCTGGTCTGCTCGTGCTGGAAGCCCAGAGCGTGGTTGATCTCGTGCTGGATGATGCCGTGGTAGAGGCAGCCCTGCCTGTTGAGAGAGAGCACCTGTCTGCCTCCCTCTCTGCCCAGAGAGGAGAAACATCCGGCTTTGTTCTCGATGCTTATGTAGTCGTACTCGTTCCGACGGGGGGTGAAGCGGATGCAGGTCTTGCTGTGGTACGTCTGCATGGCGTACTCGATCTTCTGCCTCTCCCAGCTGCTGAACTGGCTGCTCACGGTGTAGGGGATCACCACCAGGCCGTTGGAGGCTTTCCTCCACAGGCAGCTCTGGGACCAGCACCTCATGGCGTTTCTGGTTCTGGGAGCCAGCAGGTCTCCTTCCAGCAGGATCTCATCTGTGCCGTTGTTGGAGCTCAGAATCCTGGTGCTGATGTCCATGCTGTCTGCCTCCACTTCCTCTTCTTCCTCTACTTGTGCAACTCCTTCTTCCTCCTGGAGAGGAAGAGCCTGAGAGAGGCCGAGCAGGAGCAGCAGCAGCAGGCTGACAGAGGGACTCATCTTCAGGGAGGCTCTGGAGGCTGTGGAGCTTCTGTGGACAGAGAGAGAGTCCTTGAAGCTTGATGTTTGACTCAGCTCAGTCCTCACTCTTTATACTCTCCTCTACAGGTGTGTCTGCACCAGGATTATGGGTTGGGGTGGTCTTTGCTGGTCCTAAATAAACCTCTGAGGGGAGGACTCCACAGACAAACCTACTGTTCAAACATGGGTCAAAATGTGAGCAGACACAGTGTATATGCATGGAAACAGATTTAGCAACATTAGCATTAACACTGATTCCCCAAACTCAGTAAATTATCTTTTTTGTGTTTACATGGATGCAACATATTCCTCATGTGTGATCAGTGGTGAGAATCATGAAAAGCCAAATAAATTCCAAATTTATTTCATTAATGGATGTTCATCTAGCAGCGCTAGCTGTTAGCTGAGCTACTATAACCAGAAACAGACAGATAGATTTTTTGATATGGGAGGGAAAAAACACAGCTTTGTTTTCATGATCATAATACGCACAATCATTTTTGTGTGTTTAATGGAGTTTTTGTATTGAAGATAAGCTCTGATCCAAACTTTAGCCCCGACAGTGGCAGTAATTGAGCCTCATACCATATTTGCCACCTGCCAGAAAATAAAAAGGAGAATCAGCTCTTCTGGGTGTAGCATACAACCAACTAAAAGATATTATACTGAAATAAAAATAAATTCTACTACAATATACAATATGCAATATACAGAATAAACTGAATACTCTGTACTTTAGCAGTATGTACTGGGTGGTTTTGAAAAACGGCCATTGTTTAGCTTGAAGCAGCTTGGAGTATTTTGAGTGATAATATAAAGATGGAGTTGTATTAAAGGAGACATATTTTTCTCCTTTTCTGCAATTTAACTCATTTCCCCCAAACATTACAGCTAACGCACAACATGCTAACCTCGGCTTAGTCACTGCAGTGGGACATAGATGCAACTTAGCCAGCATTAGATTAAACAGAGCCGACTGTAGCTGCTCATTCCCTTCAAAAATAAAATAAATCCACTGGACCCTTTGGTCCTCTGAGGCTGGTAGCCTATATGTGAAGATATATGTGGCTGCTTACAGCCAACAACCGAGCAGTGACAGGTTTTGGGTCTAGACATGGTGTACACCAATCTCTCGTTAACAGTGAAAACAACAATGGCGGTACTTCATAAAGAAACCTCTCAGACTGGGGGGTGGGGATACTCAGGTAGAGGTAGTCTTATACAATTGTAAAATCTTGTTATGTAACTGTATATCCACAGACTCAACAGCTTGCCAAATACCATGAATTTACATTTATGCAGCCTGTTGAATACAGGTTTTGTTATCTACTATCACATTTTGTGGCCTGGGAGGAAGGCCAAATACCCAAAAATGTGTTCAAAAGCCTTCAAAAAGTGATTTTTGCATAATATGTCCCCGAGCGGTTTGCAACCATTTTCCACATTGACTTGTAGCTTTTAACCTGTTAAAAGAAACCGGGTTCAGACAGTTCAAGCAATGCTAACATTAGCCATTTCCTTATCTATATTGTCAGTAAACACTACATTAGCTTAGGGGAGACTGGGGCAAGTTGAGCCAAAGGGTAAGTTGACCCACCCCCTGTTGCTAGGATACGGTAATAAAAATCGATCATGTGACCAAATATTTAGGAGGTGGGCATCATTTCATGGAGTCTGCAAAGGTAAGAAGCACATAGGGGGGTCAGACATTTATTTCCCAAAAAAAAACAAACATTTTTTCACTCTTGAAAGTGAGTTTAGTCTATCATAAGTTTTATTAGAATTGTGTTTAGACCAAAAAAGATCATTTTAAATTTGTTTTATACATCAATTGTTGTGTCTGTGAGCTACAACATGAGGTCAAAAACCTAGCATAATAGTCCACTATTTTAGCTTAGTGGACTAATAAAATCATAATGGTAGATCTGGGGTAAGTTGAGCCATTTGGCCAGGGGTAAGTTGAGGCGGTGGTTCACATACACTTAATAAGTGTATTTTGCACACATTAAGGCAAATTACTGAGCAATGTCATTTTCATTTGAGTCACTATTTGCTGTGTATGTCTCTGTGATTATATTTTCTCTTGTAGTTTCCTTTGCAAAAATCTTTGAAAGTTGTAATATGCTAACCTTGCAGTGCAGCTCAATCCACCTGATACAAAGTATGTAACTGTAAGTAAATCAGGTTTTTAGTTTTTAAAATTGCAGATGAAGCTTCATTTTACAGTTACTGTTAGAAATATGTTTTTATATGATGTAGCTGTAATGTAAAAATAACTACGTTGAGTCATTTCTATATATACCCTACAAAAAAATGCTTTGTAAACCTTGATGTAGTTGCAGATATTCCCGGAAAGGATCGAACTGATGCTTTTTACTGCCATAAAGTTTGTTTTTGTGTACTTTTGCTAAAGCTGCCTTTCTTTGAAATGGATTTGTTTTGTTTTCGGTTACAACAGTTATTGTACCCATTGAATTGTGTATAATAAATAAAAATACACATGAATGTGAAGAAGTGACTGTTATTTAGGGAGGGAGAAGATGTGGGCTGGGGTGGAGGTTGGGAGGAGAGTGGGGGGCAGCAGGGATACGGCTTAACTTACCCCGCCTATGCTCAATTTATCCCACACAGGGGTGGTGCCTCGAGGCCACTTTTTTTTTTTTTTAAGAAATGCAATACAGTTATATTTACACTCATTCTGTTGATTTGCAGGGATCCACAACATCCTGATGCAGATATACTAGTTAGAGACAAAACTATGATTGCCTTGACATGGTGATCCGAAATATGAAAAATGGCTCATCTTACCCCAATCTCCCCTACAAATTGTTGTCGTATTCAGCTATATTCAAGCCGCAATGCCCTGGTTTTGTCGAGACTTCCTTGTCATCTCTGGTTATAAAGTCCTGTTTGTTCTTTTAGAAAACCAGTCTCAGGATTTGATATAATCCAATGTCTGTAATCTTGCTGCTGGACCTGTAGAGTGATTCAGCACGAGCGCACCAAACTTGTGGGCCAAGGCCCCACCTGAACATTAAAAAGGCAGATTTATATCAGAATATATCCAATATTTTAACTGTTCAATTTATAACCCCCCCTTTTTAAGTTTGTCGTCATGATTTTAGTTGATATTTGTTAAAAATGAATACAATGGCCTCTGAGATCTCCAGCCCCCACCCATTACGTGAAACGGCCCGGCTACTCCTTAAAATCATTCAGCCATTTTGAACAGGAGCCGGCTCAATATGAGGACTTGTCATCAATCTTCAATACAACTAATTGAATTCTCACTCCTGTTGGACATTTTAATGATGCTTTTAATTACTGAAATGTCCAAAGAGGTCAAAGAGGAGTGACCTGAAGTTAATGACTTACAAGACAGGAAACCAACAGAAAGACTCAGTTTTATAGTGAGATATTTATTTATTTATTTATTTTGATTTGAAACAGTGACATGCAAAAATATAAACAAAACAGATATGAACCAGAAGCTTATTTTTACCTGTAGTTTCTTCTGAGGGTCAGTGGTCCATAGGGGTCAAAAATAAATAAAACAAGCAAACAAAACAGCAGCATAGACTGAACAACAGCCTGATTTCTGTTGAAGTGTTTTGATGTAACGAAGTCAGATGAGGGGCAGGAAGTGATAAATGCAGACTGTGAGCCACTAAAGCGGGGTACACACGTAAGGATTTTCTAAATCTGAAGAGATATTTTATCTGTCAGAGACCCCACTCATGAAGATAAAAAAATCAGGTCTTAAAAAGTTTTGATCGTACTGTGTGTGCTCCAATAATCTCAACATCACATCACGATTTTGTCCCACCACCGATTGAGAATCTAGTCCTCCAAGACAGAAATCTCACGAGATCAAACGTGATCTAACAAAAGCGAAGAAGAAGAAACACAGCAACAACCAGAAAACACAACATGCAACATGAAAGAGGACTTACGAGAAGAGGGAATGATGGTGGTCTTGGGACTATTTTTGACGGAAAAATCCTGAACTAAAAGAAAGAAAAGACTGTGGACTGGAGACAGCGTGAACACGTGAGCTGGTCCTCTGTTTCTGAGGTCCCCTGAACTTTATGTTTCAGGTCGGCCACGCTTGTTTTTTTGTACACCTGCTTCCTTGTTCCTCAGTCAGCTCGCTTCTTGATTGGCTACATGAAGATTTTTTTAAATATTGAAAAAGTTTAATATTTACAATTGGTGGCCCCGACCCGTTTCAGAGCCAATTATGGGACAAATTCACTCTTAACACACCTCAGACCACAGGATAATCTTATAAAACATAAAATAACCTGTCATTTGCTGTCCTTGGTCGGGAAGGGGGAAAGTTGGGACAAAAAAATCCTGATAATATTTATGTGTGCACCCCACTTAAGAATGGAGTAAAATCAGCACACTGAAGAGCTTGGTCCTTGGGTCCATTCCTAAGGCTTGGCCACTAGAAGGATCTAAAGGGGGGTGTGAGGCTCTCTCAGCAATGAGGTTGACAAAATTTGGTTAATATTTATTAACAAAACACTTACTCAGTGCAATTTTATGGATTTTTGCACAGGAACAAAAGTATGAAAGTCCATTTCTCCTGGATTTTTACCGATAAAAACAATTAAATTTGTTGTTTATTCACAGACATTGAATCTTGGTTTTTCATGTAGGTCCTCAGGGTGCATAAGTTTTTCTTGGTACAACAAATGACAACCTGTCACACCAGATGGAAAGTTCAATATGCTGCACATAGTATATTTCACTTGTCCATCTCGGCAACAGCCCATAGAAAGTGTTTGGGGACGACCAAATGTTTCAAAAGTATGATTATTAGTATTTGATTGGATGATCGTTCCATCCATTACATTCATTATGGGCTAATCAGATGATGTAGTAGGCTGGCGCTACTGCTGCAGTTAAAGAACAAAATGTAAGTCATTTCTTTGAACAAACAAACTCTCACCAAAACATGCTTGTAGTAGAGCAAAAATATCCTTTCTGACGAGAAATGCATTCAGTGTTTTGGTTTATTTTAAAGATCTGTGGTCCAACTAATGGCCCTGTGGTAGGAAGGTGGAGAACCACTGCTCTAAACAGGCCTGCATGGAGCAGATATAATAGGAAAATTATAGATATTATGTATGATACCTACACTTCACTGAAAAGTGTTTTTTCCTGGTCACATGGAGGCTGTTAAAACCACAAATGATTGAGTTCTGCAGATCATCTTGTACAAAGCAAGCAAAGTGAAGGTATGTGAGAGACAGCAGCTATTTTCTGAGGGAAATCATTTTTAATGTGGTCTCCATTAGACTGACACAAGATAAAAGGTCTTTTTGTTCGTCGGATGTTTTACTTTCTTTCTTTTTTGGGCCTTACAGATTATAAAGACACTTATTTTTCTATTCATATCATTTGGTAAATAAACCAAAGCAGCAAAGCTGAAGTCATTTTGCATAAACAGAGGCATCATTTTCATCAGTGCTGTGGTGATTTTATGTTGGTTGCAGTATTAATGAATGAGTGCATTTTTTCAACCGTGGACTTTGTGATTAAGAGGCATCCTAAAATAATGTCTTCAGTTTGCTTGCTCTGCATCAGCGGGCTCTGTGGTTGGTCCTAAATCACCCGAGCTACTCTGAGTGACTCCATGACAAATGGACGCTCTTCCTGCTGAGTCCACAGTTTGTCTGATAGATTGTGCTGCTTCAGAGGCTATTGAACGTTCCTGATAGAGCATCCGAGTGCTCCGACAAATATTGTAAGCCAAAAGCTGTTGGGTGAGCGGTGAGTGACCCTGGCACTCAGTGTTCTCTTATTTCACGGTTATGATGGAGGACCACTGCCCTGTGTTTTTTATATCACTGTCCCTGTGGCTCTTTGTCCCACCGCTCTGCTGTCAGATTCATTTTTCTGCTTGACAAACATCAGAGTGGATTGAGTCCATCACCCTGATCCCTGAAATCAAACACAGCTACACTTTGGTGACTTTTTATTTATTGAACATCAGTGCTGGGACCATGGCTGAGTGATGGGGACTAAAAATAATATCTGGATAATCTGAGGGTAAAAAAAGCAATTCAGAACTTTAATCACTTAATATTTACCTTTTCTGTGGAGAACTAAATGGTTGTTACATTAAGATTAGTATAAATTTGAACAGGGTTTCAAAAAAAATAAAATAATGGAGAATACAGGTGGATCAGGAGTAATCTGTATATAAAAATAATGGGTTTTTTTTAACATTATTGACTGTAAACATACTCCTGCTTTCATCAAAAATGAATTTATGAGTCAGAGTTTGGCAAAATATGGGCTCTTTAATACCTGTTTGTTTCCACAACTACAAAAAAATAAAGTCTAAACATCCACTTTTGGAAGTTTCATTTCTGCTTTTTAAAAATTACAAACTCCCAACAGGATGTAAATTACATGCATTTAAGAGAGAATATGTTTTGTTTTCCTGCAGTGTAGAGAGGTAAAAAACCCTCACTTTTTTATCTAAAGGAGATGGGGAATGATCAGGCTGCACAATTATTATCAGCATACAACAAAAGTCTAAGGAACTGGACAAAGGAACTCCCTACCAGTTTCATGTACTGTCTCTAAAGGTTGACGATGTTTTTTATTTGTTTCGTTTAGGTGGTTTGTCCACCATTTTTGATACTTAAAAACATTAATTTTGGCAATATTGGATGTTCAAGCAGATTTTTGTTGAAGTGGTATCATATCAAACAGGTGTAGTTTGATTTGTGATGATAAAAATCTCCCTGAATGAAATCTAACAGTTTATATGTTTAATCAGTTTATTCAACATTGTTTTCACTAACCAGTAAATGCAGTCAGAAGAAACATTTAAAACTGCAAGATTAAATGGATGTTAATTATATTTTCTAACCCTAAACCTCCTACCTATATCAGTATGTCACGAAAACAGGATCTTTTTCCCAGCTGAATGTGTGACCAGGACAGGTTTACATATGATGACCGTTTTATATGGAGTGTAACTGGATGCCTGAATGGATGCATGGATGGATGAGCTTTACTGCTTAATGTTTGTTGTTAATTAGGATCCCTATAAAGGGCCTTTGCTGCTCTCCTTGGGGCCTTTAACATAAACTAAAATTATTTAACACACTTTTTCCATTCATCATTCAATAAAGTGATGCGTTCGTAAAAGTTAATCCATATATATGGTGAGTGACGGGACACAGGACAGAGTAAATATACTCTAAAAGATATAAAATATATTTTATACATGGAGTACCTGAGATCAACCTCTCTTGCTAAGTCAGGGGTGGTCAACTGGTGGCTTGGGGGCCGCTTGGGGGCCACATGCGGCCCTTCACCTCACTCAGTGTGGCCCTACAAACATTTCTCAAAGGAAAAAAAACTGCAAAAATGAAGAAAAAATAACAACATTTGCTAAATATGATTCATCATGAGTAATCAATACTACATAATGCACAAATTAGGATAGGTGATGAAATATTTCTACTAACATTAGATTTCTGGTGCATGTTTTATTTTTTACAAGTCATCAGAGAACATAGTTTGCTATGATTGCATCTCTAAATATCTTTTATGAGGCACTATAATATATAGTATCAGTAAAAATATATTTTAAAAAATGGTAAATGTAATCTACTTGTGTTTTAAAAACATATAACTGTATCATTGCATTAAAAAGAAGCTTAAACTGGCTTTAGTTATGTGTCATGCTCATTAAATTGTGAAACTTTAATGGTGTTTGGTTTAAAATGTATTAACGTTGGTGTGATCCTTTTTTGAAGCTTTATATTTGATATTTTCTGTTTAATTATATCTATGTTTCCCTCATTGAGAGCGCTGTGGCCCTCTTGGTAATCAAAGTTAGCCATCCCTGTACTAATGCAAAATTATAGGAAAGTAATCAGCAGCAATTACATTGATTAATCAACCTCTTATTAAATAAAAGAATAAACAATGTAGATTTTTTCATGTCTGACTGGTGACTGTAGAGCCTAAATATCAGCATTAGTACAAGTTGTTTATTTATTGTTCTTGTATTTGTTTGTAGGCTGCATGCCTCCTTCTCATGTTTTCCCTTCAGAGGAAGAATTAAACCACCTCTGGTGTCAACATGAAGCAGCCTGAGGCTGAAAGTGCACATTAAAAATCATGAAATAAATATGCTGTAGGTTGTAAGGGTGTGGGAGTATTTGTCCTCACCGATATTCTCCAGCACTTTATCTGCAGTGTGTTGATGTTGAACAGCTGCAGCACGATAATAAAGCCACGCGCTGATGTGTGTAAGAGGGCGACGGTGTTGAATTTTTAACCAGCTCTCAGCTAGCTGAGTACACCTCAGTCAAGCATGAAGATGGATTATCTAAACTAAAGCTGCTTCATCTACTTACATTTTAAAAGAGATGAACTACTCCAGCTAAAGCACTTGACAGGAGTCAATTATTTTTATTCTGGTAAATTTAACAATTTCTTCAACTTCACTCACATCACTCTGTTTCTGTTGGTTTGACAAAGATAAACTCTTATCTTGAGTGAAGGTCTATAAAGGGCTCCAGGTA
Source organism: Cetoscarus ocellatus (assembly GCA_037902135.1). NCBI lineage: Eukaryota > Metazoa > Chordata > Actinopteri > Labriformes > Labridae > Cetoscarus > Cetoscarus ocellatus. The sequence continues at coordinate 2,394,493 of JBAMNC010000366.1, forward strand.
AACAGAAAAATCATCTCTTGTCTCCAAAGTTTATTTAAAAGGATAGTTCTGGGTTTGAAGTGGGGTTGCTCGAGGTCCGTGGATGGTAAATATAACTGCCAAAAACGCAACTTGCTAACTCACCCCATGAGGAGGAGATAGTGGGTAAAGATTTTCCAACAAAACAAAGCAGTCATTGGTGCCACTGAAAGCCTCATAATAACCCCACTTTTAGGTTAAAACTACAGAAATAATTGTGTTGCTTGACTGGATGCTACAATGAGGTTCTTTACAGCTTTTCACTTTTTCTGTCTGTGTTTATAATTTATGATGCAAAATGGGTTTATTTCTGTGTGAGGTAAAAATTATCAATGACCTCTTAAAGGAGACAATATCATACATTTAAAGTAACAAGCCCGGTCCAGTAAACAGCCTTTAATTAATATTTCTTCTTCTTCTGCTCAGAGAAAACAATCCATGTTTGAACAGTAGGTTTGTCTGTGGAGTCCTCCCCTCAGAGGTTTATTTAGGACCAGCAAAAGACCACCCCAACCCATAATCCTGGTGCAGACACACCTGTAGAGGAGAGTATAAAGAGTGAGGACTGAGCTGAGTCAAACATCAAGCTTCAAGGACTCTCTCTCTGTCCACAGAAGCTCCACAGCCTCCAGAGCCTCCCTGAAGATGAGTCCCTCTGTCAGCCTGCTGCTGCTGCTCCTGCTCGGCCTCTCTCAGGCTCTTCCTCTCCAGGAGGAGGAAGGAGTTGCACAAGTAGAGGAAGAAGAAGAAGTGGAGGCAGACAGCATGGACATCAGCACCAGGATTCTGAGCTCCAACAACGGCACAGATGAGATCCTGCTGGAAGGAGACCTGCTGGCTCCCAGAACCAGAAATGCCATGAGGTGCTGGTCCCAGAGCTGCCTGTGGAGGAAAGCCTCCAACGGCCTGGTGGTGATCCCCTACACCGTGAGCAGCCAGTTCAGCAGCTGGGAGAGGCAGAAGATCGAGTACGCCATGCAGACGTACCACAGCAAGACCTGCATCCGCTTCACCCCCCGTCGGAACGAGTACGACTACATGAGCATCGAGAACAAAGCCGGATGTTTCTCCTCTCTGGGCAGAGAGGGAGGCAGACAGGTGCTCTCTCTCAACAGGCAGGGCTGCCTCTACCACGGCATCATCCAGCACGAGATCAACCACGCTCTGGGCTTCCAGCACGAGCAGACCAGGAGCGACCGCGACTACTACGTCAGGATCAACTGGGAGAACATCAACCCGCAGATGGCCTACAACTTCTACAGGCAGTCCACCAACAACCTCAACACTCCCTACGACTACTCCTCCATCATGCACTATGGAAGAACGGCCTTCTCCATCCAGTACGGCAGGGACTCCATCACCCCCATCCCCGACCCCAACGTCCAGATCGGACAGAGGCAGGGCATGTCCTACTGGGACATCCAGAGGATCAACCTGCTCTATGGATGCTGAACAGTTATGATGTGTCTGTGATTTGTGGTCATAAAATGAAATAAAATATCACGTAGTAAAAGCAGAACATTCTGGTGGGTTTCCTTTCCTGTCTCTTTTACTCATTCTGCTCATGTGTTACTACATTTAAATGTGTCTTGTTTTGCCAAATGACACCAATTACAATAGAGAAGTAATAATACAAAATGAACGTAAAGAAAAAACCTTGTAATTTATAATAAATCATTCTGTTTTCCAAGAGCAACAAATTCATGCAATTCTGATTTTTTTCCCTATTTAATTCTTGTTAATCAAACAATAGGGCATCACCCTCATGCCAACTGTCATCATTGTAGTAAAACAGTCTAAAGTTGTCTAAAGGCTTCTCTTAAACCATTTGACCGGCTCAGAGAGCCTCCGGACCGCAATAGGCCCATCAGCAATACCAAACAGGCTCAGGGTAAGAAAAGGATTTTGGGTGAAATTTTGACTTTTCAGATATCAAAGATTTACATTTCAGCTTTCAACAGCTCGAGCATCATCAGGTTTTTTGTGAAAATCTGAATTTATTTTAGAAAATTTCAATTTTCATTCCAGATGGTGATAGGGCAGGTACCGGAGGTGTCGCTCTAAATTTTGATCACAGGGGCTTCCCCACTTTGCTCACTGGGAGTAAATGTGAGTTTCTAGTAGGTACTCTGTTCATAACTTAGTATCTAGCTCTACATTTGTGTAGTTTTTGCTCTGAGGTTGTCTCAGTTTGGTTTCAGTTTCATTAGTGTTAACTATAATTTGTGTCTTATTGTCACCACTAAGTGCTGCTTTGGTGTGTATTTTGTGTCTCAGTGGCGATACTTGTTAATTAGTCTTTCTTGTGCTTTTGTGTTAGAAAAGTTTGTGACTGATCCCGATGCTAAGCTTTATTGTTTATTCTGTCACAGACCATTATGGTATGGCTGTCCAAAGTAATATTGTAAAACAGGAGTTGCGCTCCAAAATCATTGATTGTTTGATTGAAAAATTTGAAAGATTTGAACTGTCCGTTGAAAATGCAGATGCTTTTTCTGAGGGACAGCAGGAAGAGCAGCGTGATTTAGTGTTAGATAAACCAGAAGTTTCTCTAACCATAGCACCAGAATTTAGAGAGCTTGAGTAAAAGTTGCAAACTTGAGTTAAAATTAGAGGCTAAGGAAAGACAGCAGGCTAGGTGGAAGTGAAATAAACTACTTAATAAAATATATTTTTGGACTCAGACTAAGTTATTTACACTTATAGAACATAATTTCATCATCAGAAATGTCTGAAAATGTACCTTACATTTTCTGCACTCCAGCTATCATTAAATATTTAATGATGATGAATAAAACAAACACAAGTAAAATGTATATAATCTAATAAAATACATTAAAAATGAAGTGAATGAATAAGTAAAATTAACCTACATTAATATAAAATGTATCTAAAGATAGTATCACAAAATTCTGACTATCTGCTCGGCCCTCAGGCCTGCAGGTCGGCTTTTCTATAGAATTAGGCTGTGATAACTGAAAGCTGGCTCATCGTAGGTCTTGTACTGACTTACTGGTAGACTAAAAAAACACTACCTGGAGATCTTAGGGCTCTCACTGACTCATATGATAGGAACAAATCGGATAACTAGGCTGGACCAGGACCTTTAAGAGATCTGTAAATATATAGAAGAGTCTTAAAATCAGATCTAAGAAATACAGACAGCCAGTCCAGAGACTTTGACATCGGTGTGATGTGGGCTGTCTTTGTCGTCTTCATCAGCATCCTTGCAGCTGAGTTTTTCAGCATCTGATCCTGTAAAATGTTCTTTTTTGTAAGACCAGGAAGAGGAGCGTTTCAATAATCAATTCGGCAAGTAACAAAAGCATGAAACACTGATGCCTAGATTCTTCACCTTGTGAGAGAGATTAAAAGACAGAGCTTGGGGTTTAACTTTCTGCTTCTCTCTGAGGTCCATTAAACAAGTGGTTACGTGTATTCAAACTGGTTCTGGTCCATTTTCAAACAACTAATCAGCACTCACTAAGTCACCACCATGGTTCATAAATAGGATGTTTGGGGAAAAAAAGGACAATTTATGCATCGATTTCTTGACCCTGCTGCATCTTTATCATGTTTCATATCCCAAATTAAATCTGTTCTGTTTTATTAAATGACTTAATGTCTCATGTTGTTGTCTGTGTTCATGTCTGAAGGTTTAAGGAATTAAATTTCTCCTTTACCACCTGAATTTGTCTTGGTCTGTTTTGTTTTAAAGATGAAAAATAACAAAAAAATCACACATTTATTTATTTTGCACAACATTTATTGGTGATAACTTTGGAAAAGGGGTCACAGATGTTGTTCAGCATCCATAGAGCAGGTTGATCCTCTGGATGTCCCAGTAGGACATGCCCTGCCTCTGTCCGATCTGGACGTTGGGGTCGGGGATGGGGGTGATGGAGTCCCTGCCGTACTGGATGGAGAAGGCCGTTCTTCCATAGTGCATGATGGAGGAGTAGTCGTAGGGAGTGTTGAGGTTGTTGGTGGACTGCCTGTAGAAGTTGTAGGCCATCTGCGGGTTGATGTTCTCCCAGTTGATCCTGACGTAGTAGTCGCGGTCGCTCCTGGTCTGCTCGTGCTGGAAGCCCAGAGCGTGGTTGATCTCGTGCTGGATGATGCCGTGGTAGAGGCAGCCCTGCCTGTTGAGAGAGAGCACCTGTCTGCCTCCCTCTCTGCCCAGAGAGGAGAAACATCCGGCTTTGTTCTCGATGCTTATGTAGTCGTACTCGTTCCGACGGGGGTTGAAGCGGATGCAGGTCTTGCTGTGGTACGTCTGCATGGCGTACTCGATCTTCTGCCTCTCCCAGCTGCTGAACTGGCTGCTCACGGTGTAGGGGATCACCACCAGGCCGTTGGAGGCTTTCCTCCACAGGCAGCTCTGGGACCAGCACCTCATGGCGTTTCTGGTTCTGGGAGCCAGCAGGTCTCCTTCCAGCAGGATCTCATCTGTGCCGTTGTTGGAGCTCAGAATCCTGGTGCTGATGTCCATGCTGTGTGCCTCCACTTCTTCTTCTTCCTCTACTTGTGCAACTCCTTCTTCCTCCTGGAGAGGAAGAGCCTGAGAGAGGCCGAGCAGGAGCAGCAGCAGCAGGCTGACAGAGGGGCTCATCTTCAGGGAGGCTCTGGAGGCTGTGGAGCTTCTGTGGACAGAGAGAGAGTCCTTGAAGCTTGATGTTTGACTCAGCTCAGTCCTCACTCTTTATACTCTCCTCTACAGGTGTGTCTGCACCAGGATTATGGGTTGGGGTGGTCTTTGCTGGTCCTAAATAAACCTCTGAGGGGAGGACTCCACAGACAAACCTACTGTTCAAACATGGATTGTTTTCTCTGAGCAGAAGAAGAAGAAACATTGTTATTTGGCCAACAAAGTTTTTCGAGTAGTTTTAACCTATAAGTGGGTTAATTACGAGACTTTTGGTGGCACCATGTCCTGTACCAGCTAGCATCCACCCCCATTATCTCCCCTAGGCTCAAAGCTAGCAAGTTCCTTTATTGGCACTCACATTTACTACTGCCATGGACCTCTACAAAAACCCAAACTGACCCTTTAACTCTGATGGTCTTCTATTATGGTCTGTCTTTAGCATACCTTCTGTGTTGTTGTATGTGTGTCTTATAAGTAAACGTAGGGTTTGTGTTGTTTTGTGTATCAGGCATCAGGCTACTGCCTGTAACTGTTGTTCTATGGACCATATTTATTTTAAGATTATTTACACTTGTACAAATGCATTATATCAACCTGCTAGAGCTACAGATGGCCTATGGCTACAATCTGGTACATTGACATGCCGGTGTTCATTAATGTCCTCTCTTTCAAAATAAGTTAATTAAACAAAAACTAAAAAATCATTTCCAATCAAGAGCAAAACTTTTCCCAAATGACAGAAAGATCAATAAGTGGTATCTGGTAAATCACTGAGGGGGCAGCAACATGTGCTGCGAGTTCATCGGCGTGCACATAAACTTCCAATAAAAGGTACAGGGACGGTTTTAGGATCTGACATTTATGGGGACTCAGCTCAGGATCCTTCTAAGTGTTCAGAACTCAAACCATCCACTTTATGGACATTTTCTGACACTGGAAACTTTATTCAATAACACTAACAGTAATGAGTTTTGTGTGTTTTGTGGAATTTTTTTTTTTCATTATTTGTCGTTTTCATTTGTTTGTTTTGTTTGTTTGTTTGTTTGTGACTTTGAGTTTCTAATACAAAATAAGTGATTGGTTCAGGTGTTTTAATCATCAAATTATTATCACTTCATCCTTGTGTATGTAATTCACCTATAAGGTAAAAATAAAGTAAAATTAAGGTAAACCTTTTACACTATTGATCTACTAAGTTTTGAATTCAGGATTTGTCAAACTCCACTAATACATTTTGCACCAGGACTATCCAGTCTAAGTTATTTGTAAAAGTCCCTTGTACAATGCTTAAATAGCATTTTCTGCCTTCTGTTATTTAATAAGAAATGAATGAATATCCTCTGCATCCTGACATAGGATTATTGTTCAGCATTTAGGGCCTGATCTACTAAGATCCAAAATAGTGGGTGCTAAATTGTGTGTGCAAACTAAAAAATTGCACGTGCTATTAGTGGGCATGTTGCAGATGATCTACTATCACTGCGTGCACAATTGATAACAGGCGCAAAAGTGGTGCGGAGCGCCCTCTTTAAAGGAGGATTTTGCGTGTGCTACCGGCTGTCACCATGGAGAGTTTGGGAGAGCAGAGTGGCTGCAAATGAAAAATGAAGTTTGAAGCCATGGCGTTAGAGGCAAATAAACACACTTGCAGTAATCTTTTTTTTGCTGTCTGTCATTTTGACGGACAAGGTCGTCACGTTTCCCTCATGCCATATTTCTATCCATCATTTTAAATTTTCCTTTTCTGATTGCAGTTAAACATAATCTGAATGAAAGCATTCACATAGTTACACAGCTTCATCACCAATAACCTCTCATGTGAAGAGCACTCTTACAGTTATGCACACACAGACTGTGCGGGTACTCTTGCCTTTTTAGTGCTGAGTGCGTCACACTCTCCATGCACTCGCTGTCAGTGCGTGGAGAGTGTGACGCAGTCAGCTCTGAGTGACTAACAGAGTGATTATGGCTATGAAGGTTTTCTTTTTTTTTACACAGGTTAAATGACCTCCTCCAAGATGTATTAAAAGTGCAAAACAGAGAGGGTTTACTTTACGCATGTGTCTGCATGAGTATGATGGCACACTGAATTGTCCCTCTTTTTCCAGTCCTTCAGAATGACAGACAGCCTCCAAATCTTTCTGTTTTTCACCAAAAAATTCAGTCAGTGATGGAAAATATACTGTTTATGCGACTCCTGTTTCTCGCCACAATGATCGCTGCCCTCTGCGTAATGCTGTGCCTTTTTTTGCACCTGCTTTTCAAACGTACTAAATTTAGATGCAAAAACACTAAGCGCAGTCAGTTGCAGGTTTGATAAATCACATTGCGAGTGCTAAAAGATTACATTTGCATCTCCTCCTCTCAGTATTTTGCGCGTTCTGATGATCTGCATGTCTTCTTTATATTCATGAAGGCAAACATGCTAAATGGATTGCGCGTGCTATTTTGCTCATTTGACAGACGCAATCCGCGTTGCACTCTGTTAGTAGATCAGCTTTGCGTGTGCTATCAAGTTTGCACGTGTTTTTGTACACGCAAACCTTTTGTAGTTAAGGCCCTTAGTGTTTTGTTCTCTAAAATATCAAATTATAACTCTGGGAAAAAAAGAGGGAGAAGAAATTTCATTCTGAAAACATGTTACGAAGAACTTGTCACATATCATAATCATTTTAGGTACAATAAAATATAAAGTTCTTCAGTCCCCATGAAAGGGTTCTTAGAACTCCAGTGGTATATTGTCAGTTCTTTTGCCACAAATCATTTTTTGATTCATATATCTCAAAACTTGGAGATTTTCTGTAAACTTTGCACAAACATCCACTCTGACCAAAGGAGTGGGTCATGTTCTGGGTGTCATGTTCAACCTTTGTTTTTTTCTATGAATCAGACCACCACAAGCACACCTTCTTCATGACCCTTCTTCTTAATCAGTTTCTGCTCATGAACTTTCCTCTAACTCATGTGAAGGCACAAAACCAACAGGCAACAGATCTAGTTTTATTTATTGCATGACATTGGGTAAAAGTATAAACTTATTCTCTCCTTTTAATAAAAAGGATGTTGAAAAATATTTCTCACACTTTGAGCGTTTGGCAGCTACCTCGGATTGACCAAAGCACGATTGGACTTTGCTACTGCAGTGTGTAAAGCTCAGCAGGTGTACTCTTCGCTGACTTTATAAAAGAGCTTTGACTATGACACTGTTAAATTAACCGTATTGCAGGCATTTTAGCTTGTACCAGAGGCTTACAGACAGCGTTTCCGTAGCTACTTAAAGGGTGAAAAGAAAACCTTTGTGGAATTTTCTCGTGAAAAGGAAATATTGTTTGATCGCTGGTGCACCTCACAAAAAGTGGAAACAAACCCTTAAACCACTGATGCACAAACATCCATTGGGTTTTGCAGGGGGAACATAAACTCCAAGCACATCAGCAGAGTGCACTTTGTTAAGCAGGACATGTTGTACCTTTTCACTGTGGACCAAGAGAAAAAAACTCTCCAGAACAGATTCATAACAGTCTTGCTGCCTCTGCAGCAAGAGAAAACAATAGCCTCACCTGCTCAAAGCTTCAAAAAGGCACATCCAGACTTTTTTAATGAAACTCCTGTTGGTTAAATATTAAAATCTGAATATTTAAATCTGAGTCCTTATTAAAGACGGCATGATGCCTGTTAAAGACAAACTTAACAATTCTTCCCTGGTCTTGATAAGTGGACTTTAAAGGTTATGATGTATTTAATGACAGCTCAGAACAATGACTTTTAGACAAATAAATAAAATGTAATTGTGATATACTTAACTACAACATGAAGAAAGAGAAAATGAAATTTTTGTTCAAAAACTGAATAATACAGATGTTTGCAGGTCAAAATTATTTGTTTCTCTGGTATTGTAAGATAGATATAATAGATGTTCTCTCAGGATAAAAACACCCACAAAGGTCTTTTTTTATCTGCTGATTTTTTTTATATACAAATAAGTTGCATCACGGATGCTAATGGAAATGTATTTATATAAATAAAAAATGAATAAATTATTTGGAAATGAAAAAAAATAGCTTTTTCTCCTCAGTAACCCCTTTATGTTATGAAAAAATATCTTAAACATATCAGAATGGAAGAGTTAAAAGACAATAAAAATAAAAATAATAAAAAAAGGACTTCAGCGGCCATGTTGTTAAACTGTGTGCAGATATCTGAGGTAGGGACTGAAATCTGTTGTCAAATCCTGGGTGAGGATTGTCTCCAGCAGAGGTAAATTAATTTGGTGTAGAATACTTAATAGATAATAGTAAATGATATGGGTATAAACCATAATAGTAGTTTAAAAACAGAATGTGGCACATACATGCATGCTTTGTCAGTGTGCTGAATGCTCTCCCCATTCTGAAATAATGTTCTCAGGCTTATGGAGGGCTGGTTAGATTGCAAACTATCCAGATCACCACAGCTCTATCATGTAGAGAATAAAAGTATTTAATTAAATCTAAGTAAACGCTCATTCATAGTGTTAAAAAAATGGTTTGTTAATATGGGCCTAGAGAATTCAATGATGACACCCGAACACTCAATATGTGGAAAGAAGAAATGATGAAATTAAATGGGATTTTTAGTCAGCACATATAAATGAATAAGCCAGATATTGCTAGGAGGTTTACGGACTGTCGATTGAAAACAGACAGCGTAATAGTACATATTAAGCTGTGATGATGCTCTTTGCATTTTTGTACTAATGAAATTTGTTTGTTTTAACTATGTCTCCTGCCTGTTTGTGTTTTGTATTCAGTTTTTGTTTTCTGTTATGATCTGTTATAATGATTCATGTCTATTGTTTGGTGACTGTACATAATGGCATGAAACCAATGAAAATCTAAAATTTAGTGTAAGAAATTGGATGGGGAAAAACTAAACAGTCAACCATATTTAGTCAACTTTTACATTTGTCAAGGGACATTTCTGGTAAAGAGGATCATTGACTAGAATAGATAACTGATAATGCTTTACTTCATGCTGTTTATGAATGATAACTTATTGAGTAAGCGCATTTAATACGATCAAACTGACAAACCCAACCAAGGAAGCAGCCTCTCAAGCTGTTTCTTCTTCTTCTGCTCAGAGAAAACAATCCATGTTTGAACAGTAGGTTTGTCTGTGGAGTCCTCCCCTCAGAGGTTTATTTAGGACCAGCAAAGACCACCTCAACCCATAATCCTGGTGAGGACACACCTGTAGAGGAGAGTATAAAGAGTGAGGACTGAGCTGAGTCAAACATCAAGCTTCAAGGACTCTCTCTCTGTCCTCAGAAGCTCCACAGCCTCCAGAGCCTCCCTGAAGATGAGTCCCTCTGTCAGCCTGCTGCTGCTGCTCCTGCTCGGCCTCTCTCAGGCTCTTCCTCTCCAGGAGGAGGAAGGAGTTGCACAAGTAGAGGAAGAAGAGGAAGTGGAGGCAGACAGCATGGACATCAGCACCAGGATTCTGAGCTCCAACAACGGCACAGATGAGATCCTGCTGGAAGGAGACCTGCTGGCTCCCAGAACCAGAAACGCCATGAGGTGCTGGTCCCAGAGCTGCCTGTGGAGGAAAGCCTCCAACGGCCTGGTGGTGATCCCCTACACCGTGAGCAGCCAGTTCAGCAGCTGGGAGAGGCAGAAGATCGAGTACGCCATGCAGACGTACCACAGCAAGACCTGCATCCGCTTCACCCCCCGTCAGAACGAGTACGACTACATGAGCATCGAGAACAAAGCCGGATGTTTCTCCTCTCTGGGCAGAGAGGGAGGCAGACAGGTGCTCTCTCTCAACAGGCAGGGCTGCCTCTACCACGGCATCATCCAGCACGAGATCAACCACGCTCTGGGCTTCCAGCACGAGCAGACCAGGAGCGACCGCGACTACTACGTCAGGATCAACTGGGAGAACATCAACCCGCAGATGGCCTACAACTTCTACAGGCAGTCCACCAACAACCTCAACACTCCCTACGACTACTCCTCCATCATGCACTATGGAAGAACGGCCTTCTCCATCCAGTACGGCAGGGACTCCATCACCCCCATCCCCGACCCCAACGTCCAGATCGGACAGAGGCAGGGCATGTCCTACTGGGACATCCAGAGGATCAACCTGCTCTATGGATGCTGAGAATGATCGGTCTTATTCTGCACTGTCTTTGAGAAAATAAATGATCTTAATGCAAAAAGCAAATTCATGGTTGTCTCACTTTACTTGTATCCCTTGCTATTATTTCTTCGATGTCATGATGATCATTATGTTGTTGTATTTATTTGTAAATACAGCCACCGATGGAACAAAACTGTAGATATTTAGGACATAACTCAATGACACCAAAAACAAAACAATGCCCCTGTATTTAACACAGCTAATTATTGCTAATATACAACAACACAGTTAATAAAGTTAGATAAAATATCACATGAGACGAAGGAAATCAAAGATGAAGCTAGGGAAAGTCAGAGAAGGGCCGAGCAAGACGAGGAAAATTAACAATCTGAAAGTGCAGTGGCAACTGATGGTGATTTTATTAATTTAGATTGGGGCACAGCAGAAGCTTTTTCATTTCTCTGACTGCTAAACACTTGGGTTTAAAACAGCAGAACAGCAAGTACTGCAGAAATACCTGCAAAAACAAAATCACCCGTTTAACTACACGTTAATGCAAAAAGCTATTCAGGTAATCACATGGCAGCAACTTAAACCATCTAGGTAAGTTAACACTGCCAGAACAACCTGCTGAAGGTCAAAGATCAGGCATCAGAAAGAGAAGATAACCAGAGCTAAGGGATTTTGAACATGGCATGGGTTGGTCTGAGTATTTTAGAAACTGCTGATCTACAGGGAATTTCACATACATCCATCTCTGGGTAAGAAAATGGTCCCACAATGAGAAAATATCCAGTGAGAGGCCATAGTGGCGAAGGAAAACAGAAAGGGTTGAAGCAGCAGAAGACCACACCAGGTGCCCCTCCTGTCCGCTCCAAATCTCCTGTCTCCATTTTTAAGTTTGTTTTTGTTACCTCTGCCAAGGAGGTTATGTTTTTGATGGAGGATGTATGTTTGTTTGTCTGTTTGTTTGTTTGTTAGCAAGGTTAGTCAAAAACGACAGGATGGATTTTGCTGAAATTTTCAGGAGATGTTGGTAATGGCTCAACTAAAAATGATTAGATTTTGGTGGTGATCCAGATAACTGCCATTAGCGAACAATTGTTTTTGCTTAATAACTGTCTAACTAATAATGATATCAACATGATTCTGAGTGCCAGGTGTGGGTTTTCAGGGTCAAGGAATCATATTGCTAAATTAATCCGGAACTATCGCATATAGATGTAACAGCAATATGTGAGCTACCTTGGCAGAGATTTGCACTCTCTGAGTCAATACAGTTTTTCATAAAACAGTGCCATTGTTGATGAGTCGATTTTATAAACTTCTGACCAAATAAAAGTACAAAACAATCATTTGTAATCAGGACAATGCTATGTTCTTTTAGTAAGAGCAACTTTTTCATTTCCTGAAAAGTTATAATTTAGTTTTTTTTTCAGCATCTCTGTTGCATTTAATTAAGTTTAAACTTTTTCTATTTTTCTAATTTCCTTGTTTTTCCTTGATTTCTAAAATGTAACAATGCCTTTAGCTGTTCAGACTGAGGTCACAGAGCACAAAGGTCTGACCTTTACCTGTGGTGTGATTTTTACATGCCAGAGGCCAAAATATAAATGCGTAAAGATTATATTCCTCTGAACTTGTTCTGTTAACACTGTCTTGAAACTATTAGATTAAAATTGAAATTTTTACAGCTGCCACCGTATTCTGGGGATTTTTACCCCTCTCCTGTGTGTGCGTGCATGTTCTGTGTGAGTGTCTGCCATGGTGTGCTCTCAGGTTCACCTGATCCCGTCCACCTGTGCTGTGGGAATCCTAATTGTCTGATTGACTCAGACGGCCCGCCAGCGCCACACCATCCAATCAGGAGCGCTGAGGAGGATACAAGAAGCCAGCAGACCTGACACTCCTCAGCAAACTGTTGCCAGTCATGCTCGTGTGCCTCTTTCCTCTCTTTGGCAACCATTGTTAAAATTGTCGTAAACCTTATTAATCTGGGAGGCATTCGTTTTGGACTTTGTAACTCTGAACACCATAAACACACTTAGAGAATCCTTTGTTAGTCACACTTTTGAGTGCTGTTTGTTTGTTTTGTACTTGTTTGTTTTATTCTGTTTAGATAGTTAAATAGGTTTTTGTTTTCTTGTGTTTAAACAGAGATAGCTCTAGTTAAGAGTCTCTTTTTGTTCTCATTTTCAGATTTGTTTTACAACACTTATTTTGTTTGTCTCCTTTTGTTATTGTCACAGACCTTACTTTTGTTAATAAATATCTTTAACCATTAAAATCTGGTTTTCATGTTGCTTCCCTTTCCCCACACGAGCTGGTCGTAACAGGAATGTTTTCCAAAATGTTTATATTTTTCTTTTTCGAATGCAATGTTTTCCTCAAAATATTTTGATTTTTTTCCTTAATGTTTTCTTTTCTTTTCCTTACCAGCTTCATGAAACATATCTTACTCCAACAATAGAGGGATAACAAATGGTTAGTTAAATCTATTCCCTTTCTTTTGCAAGATTGTGTAATTCTGTGAAATCAGTGAAATAATGGATCCATTGTCTTTCTTTTATTTTAATTTTTTTTGCACATACACACAGGTATGTAATTCTGGCCTCTTGCCTCTTCTGATGGAGTAGAATAGAGTAAAATAACAGGAACACCATCAGTCTATCGGAGTGAAATCTAAAGAGCTCGGTCTTTTTTTAGCTCCTCTATGGAACAGGTGTTCAGTTCCTATAGCTCAGCGGGGGTGTGATGTGTGTGGGTGGGTGAGGGCAGGGGGCTGGGGGCTTCATCTGCTGTTTTTATGTGAGGAACGTCCACCTCAAGAGGTAAGAGCAGCAGAATGTGGTCTGTAATTTCAGATATTGTTTGATTTGTATTTTTTTTAGTCCATTAACCTCATTTGAACTGTGGGTCAGTGACACAGTTTATCACTGAGCGACAGTGCATGGCAGCCATTTTGTGTTCATCCATCTGTTTTCATCTTCCTGTGGTATCTCTCACCTCGGCTGCCTGCTGCCAACTGTCTCTGCCATGAAGTGAGAATATTTTCTACAGGCGATGCACATGAAGCAGGATGGAGGCTGCTGCAAATACTGCTCCTGAAATATCTGTGCATCAGCAGGGTTTGTTGTCTTATCTGAGAAACGTGACAGAAAAAACACTTGGAAAAAAATAAAGAAGATGCAAACATTCCAGGACTCAGATAAAAAAAAAAACAACCAAAAGAAAATGCATTTTACAACTAGAAAGTACTCCGAGAGCGCAAACCTCCACCAAGGTAGCTCACTGTTACATCTATAAGCAATAGTTCCATGATAAAATTACCATCATAATGTGATTCCTTGACCCTGAAAACCCACAACTAGCATTTGAAAAAACATAACATCCTTGGAAGAGGTAAAAAGTGAAGGGTTTGCTCTCAAAGGGCCCTATTTTTAGGTCAATAATTGAGTTATCTAAGGCGAGTGGCGGTTTGGGGTGTCTTTGTCTATATTTTGAAGACGCAGGTTTGTGATGCAAAGCCAGGCGCAAAGAGGATGGACTATGTGCTTTGGTTTTACATGGGTGAGATTTAGGCATAGGAATCATATCATTCACTATAGATGGGCCGTTCAGTATATTTCACTAATCCATCTGGGCAAGAGTCCAGAAAGAAAACCTTTCAGAAGCATATTCAGCAGGTGATTGGACGATCGTTCTGTCAATCACATTCATTACAGGCCAGTCACATAATGTAGTAGGAGGGCACTACTGCCACTATGTAAAGACCATAACATGAGCCACTCCGTAGAACAAACTCTCACCAAAATGTGCCTGAACTGGAGTGGTAACATCCTTTATATCGAGAAATGCCTTTAGTGTTGTTTGTTTTTCATTTGATAAAGACATGTGGTCAGTGGTCCAAATCTGATTAAACTGCTGCTGAGGCTGTTAGCATCTATGCTAATCTTTGTACAAGCAGTCACTTACTGCCATTGTCTCCCTCATAGCATGAAGATTTGGCCGTGCTGCTTTGGGCTGAGCACAATCATTCTTGATTGGAGTTTGGAGAGATGGATCTGCCTGATTACATGCATTGAATCAGGCCAATCCAGTTGCACTGAAAGGCTGGTTAAAACTGACAGGAACAATCTTAATTATGAATTTGAATTTATTAAAGGATAGCCCCTTGAAATGTAGCATATCATTTTCAAGAAGGTCCCTAGACAAACATAAACATAGAACACAAGAAACATTACACTACGTTAAATTATAAACATACAAAACATATAACAAATACAGCAATCTTGATTACCCACTCCCACACACAACCCCAACCCACATACTAACATATAAAATAAATAAACTGATTAACAAGGCTCAAAATGCGAACATAAAGACAAAAAAGTAAAGAAAATAAATTAGAAACATGAGCAATTTGTTCTGGGATAGGAGTGTAATGAGAGGAAGTAGTAGAACGCAAAGAAAGAGGGAGGTTATTTCAACAACCTTTTACCAACTTCTTCAAGATTATAGGAACAAAGAAAAATGGGCAGTTCGTATGTCTAAGTGAGTATGAGGTATTGTCTGGAGTCGAGTTATCTACATGTGGAGGACAATGGAAATAAACACATTTAAAAAGGAATTGACAGCAATGAAATTGCCGTCCTAATTTGGGTTGTAACAAGTTCAACAAATCAAACATTAAACAGTGATGAGTTCTAAAGGGACATCTCAAAACAAATCTACATAGAGAGTTAAATAATACAGTCAGACATTTAAGATGAGTGTCTGAAGTGTTTTGGTAAACAATATCAGCAACAAGTGGTAGTATCAGTCTTAAGATTAGCCTTTTTCTGACATCAAGTGTGAAACAATTGATTGAACGATAAAGTGAAGCAAGACAGCCATATGACAATGTAACTGTCATGGTTGAACTCTCGTGGTTCAAAAGAACTCAAAACGCAGACAACCAGTCCATGATCCAAAAAACAGAGTTTATTGACAGTCCAGCTTCGGTACACTAACAAGCTAACACTCCAGGCTAAGGTAACAGACACACGGAAGGCAAAAAGACTTGGTTCACGGTCCAGATTCGGTACACTAATAAGCTAACACTCCAGGCTAAGGTAACAGACAGACAGAAGGCAAAAAGACTTGGTTCAGGCAAAAAAGGTCAAAGACGAAACTAGGCTATGAGAAAGTGCTGAAAAGTGGCGCTAAAGGTACAAACAATCTGGCAACAAGACAAGGGAAGACACGAGGGTTAAATACATGATGTGATTGGGGGTGATGAGACACAGCTGGGGAAGCACAATCAGGGATCAGGTGTGACAACACCAGACACGAAACAAGGAAAGACAGGTGAACTTTCAAAATGAAACAGGAAACACAAAGACAAGACATGAAACAAAAACAAAACAGGTAAATTAACTAGTGAGAAAAGCAGGGTCATGACAGTAATCAATATGCAGTTTGATATGTTTATGATAGACATGTTACTGTTCATCAAATATCTGTTGCCTTTAAACAATTACTCCTGGGCTCTATTCTCTGTTGTTTGTGTAAAATACACAGCACAGCCTGTTTTATTATCTGTGAGCATAAATATCAGTGAGATTCATTGGTGTGTCTAAAAATCATTAGAAATGTTGCTCTCTGTTTTGAGAAAATCTTTAATCCTGTGTGTGTTTTTTCTTGTTTCCTGGAGCACACAAGAATATATCTCACTGAGCAGCACTGCAAAAAAGACTTACAGTCTCTCAGCTCTCTATCCCGTAATTAATTTAAAATTGAATTTATCAACAAGTATTCTGATAATTAATTGTACATGAGTTCTGCTGTGTATCCCATGTGAGCGGAACAAGCTGTGTGCCCATCTCTCTCTCCATGTCCTCAAAATGGCAGAAAAACTCTGACCAACCATCAACCATTTGCTATCCAAACAGAAAAATTGCACGATGTATAAATGACGCCTGTGTTAGGCAGAGATTAGGGAAGGAACCTGAACTTCAAGCCCAAACACTTTGCTCAGGGCAAACAATAGGGCCCTGAATCACTCAGACTTAACTCAACTTTGGATCAACCTTCATATCAAATGTGAGTTATTAGCAATATCGGTTCGAGGTGGATCAGTATTAGATTCTGGCTGCATTTCTTATAATTGATCTCGAGGGGAACACACCAGTATGAGTGTTGCCTCTTGCCATTTTAACTCTGATATTTTCAAATGTTGCCAATTTATCTGACCGCTGATGATAAAGAAAACTGGGCTGCCAGTAGCCCAGCAGTTGTGCCCATGCTCCTAATGTAAAGAGGCTTTTGTTCTCAGTGTTCTCATCTGCTCTCTCCTAACATGGACAGAGATGATTCCCATCATTGTGCTTAATGGATTCACTATTGACATACACCTCAAACAACCCCGCTTCAAAAAGTGAACTATCCTTGAAAGGCCCATCACACACTAATGGTAATCAGCATGAGGAGGGGAGATTGTGGGAGTCCGTGCTCAAACATTTGTGGACATTAAGAAGCAGATGAAAGCAACAGGGCTGACCACAGATCCTCTCCAAGACTAAAGTTTCCATCTTTTCCTCCCATAGTTACATGAAGTTTGTTCCTCAGTCTCTTAAACCAGATGTTAAAGTTCTGGGACAAGAGTTCACTTAGCAGATTCTTAGATGTTTGTGACATCTGGTCTGATGATCAGAAATGAGATTTTTTACGGTGAGAATCACTTTCAGTAAAAGTCCTCTTGGGCACAGGTTATCCATCTGCCATCTATACTGAATATCACTGCTGGAGCCTAACCTGACTCCAGACGGACTGTTCAATAACTTTCACTGCTACAGCTGGAAAAGAGCCCATAGGAAGTGTTCAGGAGGGCAGAACTTTTAAATAATATATCCTGCAAGTGATTGGACAATCACTTGTTAATATTTGTTAATAAGCAAACATAACATCCAGCGCAAGACCCAGTCAAATGTGCTCTACTGTCACAGAGTGCTGTCATATTATAGTCACATTGTGAATACTGTTAATGTTAATATTCTATATTCATTGGCTTTGTTCGTAGTCTTACTTTTACTTATTTTATTTAGAGTTCCTTCAGAAGGAAGCTGATGTAGCTTAAAGCAGCACTATAAGATTCCAGCTTTTCAGCTCTCTAGGGGCCTCTATGGTCGTTGAGTGTAACTGCGCGGTTACAGAAACAGAGCACCTCACACCAACGTGCATTTGTTGACATACAGAGGGAGGAGAAGCGAGCCGACAGGGCGTCCCGAGAGACAAATAAACCATGTGGACTGATGAGGTACAGTCTGATCATGCTTTTAGTTTGTAGTTTTTTAGTGAAGTGTTCCTACCATCCACATCGAAGTTACATAGTGCCAGTGAAGTCGATACAGACCCCCTCAGACTATGACAGAGGCGTCATTCAACCTGTTGTAAGGCGATGTACCATCGCAATGATTCTAGAAATATATTAGGGTTGAAAAACTACATAGTGTTGGTTTAAAGATTCTGCATTTTGCAACCTGCTTACTTATTGTTTTTTTCTTATTTATTATGCTCTTATCTATTTTAATGTCTTTATTTGATATTCCTACTGCTATACTATGTATAAGAACAACTGAAATGACCAAATTTCCCCTTGGGAATTAATGAAGTATTTCTGAATCATTCTGTCAATCACATTCTTTATGGGCCAATCCGATACTGTAGTAAGCTAGATTGAAGCTTGGCACGATGATTACAGACTCTGAATCAGACTGATCCAGCTGCACTGCAAGGTTAGCTGGAGCCCATCTCAGCCAACATCCATTCACCCTCACCTTTCATTGCTGTCAGGCACAAGAATAGACTATAATAGAATAGAATACCCTTTATTGTCATTATACTGAATGTTCAACGAGATTGGAGAGCTTCTCCTTTTTCAGTGCAAACAGATAGTTATAAGTAAAGTATAAAATAGTTAGAAGTAAAGTATAAGTGAAAAATATATACAAGATAAAATCCTACAGGACTGTACAATTGACTCTATACACAAAGATAAGAAAAAAATGATATATATTATGAATACAAAAAAATACAGAAATGTATTTCACAGGATGGTTGAATATTTACAGAACACATAGTGCGCAGGGTGATTAATACGCACATATGATTATTATTCACAGAATGACTGTATGGCACAGGATGAATGAATATTCCGGTGTAATGTAGAGCAGAGCAGCAGTGACAGTGATAGATATATTACACATTGTACATTATATTGATGGGTGGGGTTGTTACATGAGAGATATCAGGGTGGTGATGGCTCTTGGAAAGAAACTGTTTTTCAGTCTGTTTGTCCTCTTATCTTATAACCTCTTATCTCCACATTTGCTACTTATCAGGAAAAAAAAAACCCTAAACAACCAAATCTAGAAATATTTTTTTGGCTTGATGACAAATTAAAGTTTGGTTAAAGTTTTACAAAAACCACTCACCAACATGGAAGGTGACCAAATAACTGTTTTAACAATAACTGTTAGAAAATAAAATGAAAAAAGAGAGATAGGAGGTTTGTGCCTAACAGTGGCAGTAAGGGCATTTCAGTGTCCATGGGAGGAAAATACCAGGAGAAAACCCACTCATGCACAGGGAGAACATGTGAACTCCACAGCAAACTCCTGAATATTGTCATAGGCATACTTGGGTTTTTTAAGGAGCATTTATGTTAGCAATAGAAATCAAATATTACTGATACCTTATTATACCAGTACAACATGAATAGAAATCAGAAACGCCATGATTGGGCATTTATTTGGTCAATATTTACAAAATTTTGACCATGAAATAGACTGCAGGTAAGTGTATGAAAAAGTAATTTTGATTCACCTTTCCAGATGTTGTCAACATATCTATGCTGTTAAAGCAGCTCTCCCTGTCCTGTTTTTAGTTAGAAATATGACTGAGGGTCACTGAGTTCACAGTTGATCATTAAAATAATTTAGAGTTCATATTTTTAGACATGTTGTTTTTAGTATTTAGAAAGTAGCAGTAAATGCAATGGTTCCAATATATTTGTACATTTTTGAGCATTAAGAAAACCTGTGCGGTATTGAGTGTGCCAGACTTGGGCATGAATATTATATATTTCTAACTTTATTAATTTAAAGATAATAATTATGATACTGGAAAAAATCGTCTGTTATAGATAAAACATGAAGATAAGGGCAGCGCAGTGTCAGTGTTTTCAAAAAAGAAAATTCAAGACCCACTTTTGACTGACCTTTTCTTTCTTTTGGGCAATTTTATTTATTAATTCATTTAAGTTTTATTGATTTTTTTTGGCTGTCTTTGTTATATTAATCTTAACAGTATTTTATTATTCATGAAAGTCTATTTATTTGTGAAACAATTATAATTCTGGTGTCAATTTTTTTTTTTTCTTTTATTATCCCTTTCATGTTTTAATTTGTTTATTGCTTTACACATGCGGTCTACATCATCCTCTATTCTTTATTTTAATTTCTTATTTATGAATTAATTATTACTTTTACCACTTTTTCTACTTAAGTTTGACTGATTGATTGATTGAAGATATGCAGAAAATTGTGTATTTCTGTTCAATCCTTTAAAAATGAGACTTGATAGTTGGTCCAGAATTCTCAGCCCTACTGATTTTTCCCACTTTACTGTCTTTATTTATGCCCACATCTTTGTAATCATATGAAAGCAAGTCTAATTTTTGTCAAAAGCCTTTTTACTGCAGATTTTAGAATGACTGTAGCAAGAAAAATGTTGTTAATTTTACATACATATATGACTAGCTGTTACATAGAAAAAGAAAAAAAAAAACATTAATATTGTAATTTAAACATCACGTTGAATTGTCTCACCACAGGTCACTGAGAGACTCTGTAAGACTGGTTGATTTAATAACTGTGGGGGCTGCTCTGTGTGGATCAAACCACGAGATGGCAGCAAAGCATCAAAGATTCTCTCAACTGACCTGAGAGGACAGTTTTCTGAGCACCATCCCTTTGCTCCACCATCTTCATCTATCTGCTCTTTGTTACCTCTGCCAAGGAGGTTGTGTTTTTGCTGGCATATATTTGTTTGTTTGTTGTTTGTTTGTTAGCAAGATTAAACAAAAGCTACAGGACGGATTTTGCTGAAATTTTCAAGGGGTGTTGGTAATGGTCAAACTTAGAAATGATTAGATTTTGGTAACATTTGGCGGAGTTAAAAAAAAAAATCATATCTCTGCCATTTTTTTTTAAAGGATTCACTTCCAATTTTTCAGGATAATACGGGGTCCATGTCTCTAACATCAAGGTAAATTTCATCTGGATCTGATCCAGATTGACGTCAAAAAAAATATTGAACTTTATAATGGGAAATCCAATTGACGACATTCAATAATTCATGTAAAATCAAAATATTAAGTGATCTTCTCAAAACTTATCGTGTTCATGCAGGATAACAACCTCCATGTATGTGTTGAGTTTGATCCTGGCTCTATTCTGGATCTATTCTGGACCATTAAAAAAGCCACTGCTGGAACTGAGCTGCTTGGCGGAGGTCTCTAAATGCTTTTCTAGTTTGTTTAAGTAACATTAAGAGACCTTCATGAAGTTCAATTACTCTTTTCCTCACAGTTTTTAGTTTGTTTCATTTTTACCGCCTTATTGAAAAATGCAAATATAACAATGAAACAAAAAAATAGCCTGTGATATGAGAAAAACTAGGGAATCTAAAACAAGCCAAAATGTAACATTAAAAGTTACTGAAGTTTTAGTTTCTTATGTCATATTCTGGTCTAAGGACATCAGGGGGGGATTCAGATTCACCACGAGACCAAGAGAGGAAATGAGAAACTAATCCCTGATCCTGCACTGGTCTGTGGACCAAGAAATTACTGCTGTGTTATTTTCAGCTCATACCAAGGTGAGGCCTTCTGTTTTACTCAAAAACTCCCATGTGCTGCACCCTGTACAACAAACCCATACTCCAATGTAGTTGGGACGTTATGTAAAACATATGAATACAATACAGAATACAATAATCAGCAAATACTTTTCAACCTATAATCAACTGAGTGCACTACAAAGACAGAATATTTAATGTTCAGACTGATACACTTTATTGTTGTTTTTTTGTTTGTTTTTTTGTTTTTGTTTTGTTTTTTGTTTTTTTGGGTTTTTTTTTCAAATATTCACTCATTTTGATTTTGATCCCCACAACACATTCCAAAAAAAGCTGGGACAGGGGCTGGGAAAAGTTGAGGAATGCTCAAAAAACACTTGCATGGCACATTTCACAGGTGATCAGGTTAACTGGAACAGGTATGTGTCGTGGTTGGGTATAAAAGCAACATTTCTAAAAGGTTCAGTCATTTACAAGCGAGGGTCACCACTTTGTAAACAACTGTGCGAGCGAACAGTCAAACAGTTAAAGAATGTTGCTTTACGTACAATTGCAAGTTATTTAGGGATTTTTCCATTCACGGTCCCTATTTTCATCAAAAGGCCATGGTGCTGTAAACAAACAGCTGCCTTTCCAGTAGCTTTCCAGTTTTTAAGGTCTTGTTTTTAGATTTTTCTCAAGAATTGAACTATTCCTTATCCAGTTTTAGCTTTTCCCATCTTTGCCAACCTTTCTGTTCTTCTAATGAACACATTTTTTTTGTTTTTGTGCATATCCCATGGATATTTTTAATCTTACAATGCTATCAGGAGCCAGATTTATCACTTATTCAAGAGAGGAACTCCTGGTTCTGAAATCAAAGGGGCTAGCCGGGATACGACACCGAATCCCGGAAAAGTTGAAGAGGAGACCCAGGGGCTGTAAGGCTGGGGCTAAGCTAAAGGCTGGGCTAGCAGAGAATAGGAGGCGCAACAAACCATTGATTCCCTCCGTGATCATGTGAACTCACTGCAGAACAAGAAGGACGAGCTGTCCACGCTGAACAACCAGCTGAATTACCATGAGAACAGCTTTTTATCTTTACGGAGACATGGCAAACCCACTTTGTACTTGACGCTAACATGGACCTGCTGGGATTCACTGCTGTGAGAGCCGACAGAGACACAAAAGACGGGATGTCAAACTCAATCCAAGAAAGGGCCAAAATTTAAAATACAGTTTAAGATGTGGGCCAAACAGGACCAAAATTTATTGAACAGTTTAGCATGGACAATGTTTTAATCAGAAATACAAATTTGAACAGTATATTAATCTTTGGGCAGGCTTAAAAGTCACTATAAAAGCACTGATCAATGCATTCATTTACTTAACACTGATTGGAGTAATATTAAAGCAAAAAGAAGAGATGTTTGTGCATAGGTCCTGCATGGCAGCTGTTACAGTGCATTGTGGGGTTTGCTGTGAGTGGTGTGACAAAGGGTCATTTATAATAGACATATAAAATTAGCTTGCAAGCTATATTTTATTATATCCCGGGCTGGATTTGGCCCACGAGCCTTGAGTTTGACATGTCTGCACTAAAGCATGCGGGAAAAGCAAAGGTGGGAGACTCATCGTGTATGTCAACAACCACTGGTGTAACCCAGGACATACCTCTAAAGAAGACGGTCTTGTGCTGCAGTGATCTCGAGCTTCTGGACGTTAGCCTCCGGCCATATTATCTGCCGAGGGAGCTCAGTCACATGATCACAGTCTGTGTTTACATCCCTCTGAGAGCGGACGCAGCCTCTGCATGTAAAAAGATCCATGCCGTCACAGCAAGGCTGCAGACCCAGCACCCTGAGGCACTGATGATCATTTCTGGGGACTTTATCCATGCTACTTTAGACTCTACTTTGGCTGCTTTCCACCAGGTTGTGGACTGTCCAACAAGAAACAACAGGACCATTGACTTACTGCATATTGATGTAAGGGATGCATACAGAGTCACACCTCTCCTCTCTCTGGGGAAGTTTGACCACAACCGGGTCCACCTACAGCCAAAGTACACCACCCTGGTCCACCAGCAGCTGGTAACCACTCTTTCCATCAGGAGGTGGTCCCCTGAAAAGGAAAAGTGCCCTCAGACACTGCTTCAGCACCACGGCCTGGGATGAACTGATCAACCCCCACAGTGAAGACATAGAGGGGCTGACACACTGTCTGACAGACGACCTCAACTTCTGTGCCGATGGGGTCTCACCTGCCAAGACTGTCCGCTGTTACCCCAACAACAAACCGTGGGTAACACGGGAAGTCAAAGCTGTCCTCAACAGGAAGAAGGCTGCCTTCAGGGGCAGAGACAGGGAGGCGATGAAAGCAGCACAGCAGGAGGTTAAACGCTGTGTGGGGGAATAGAAGGACGGCCACAGGAGAAAGGAGCAGCAGAAGCTGAGAGAGGACAACATGAGGGAGGTCTGGGAAGGTGTAAAAACCATCACAGGCTTCAACAAAGACCAGTGTCATGGGGGGACAGCGGAGAAGGCTAATGAACTTAATGACTTCTTCAACCGGTTCCATTAGCCTAACTGTGGACCAGGTCAGAGGACAGCTGAGGAAGCTACATCCCAGGAAACAGCAGGCCTGGACAAGGTGTGTCCCCGACTACTGAAGGCCTGCGCTGCTGAACTGGGAGAACCTCTACAGCATCTTCAACCTTAGCCTGCAGCTAAGGAGAGTGCTCACTCTCTGGAAGACATCCTGCATCATTCCAGTTCCTAAGAAGAACCGGACCAGCGAGCTGAATGACTTCAGACCAGTGGCACTCACCTCACACCTGATGAAGATGTTGGAGCGGCTCTGCCTCAGCCGCCTCAGACCCCAGGTGCAAAACATCCAGGATGGTCTGCAGTTTGCATACCGGGCAGGTGTTAGTGTGGAAGATGCCATCCTCTACCTGCTTCACAGAGCCCACTCGCACCTGGATAAGGGATGTAGCATGCTGAGGATTCTCTTCCTGGACTTCTCAAGCACTTTCAACACCATCCAGCCCCTTGTGCTCCAGGACAAACTGAACAGGATGTAAGTGGACCCCTGCCTGGTCACCTGGATCTCCAGCTACCTCACTGACAGGCCACAGTACGTCAGGCTGAAGGACACCACATCTGATATTGTGATCAGCAGCACCGGAGAACCCCAGGGAACGGTGCTGGCCCCTCTTCTCTTCAACTTGTACACCACGGACTTCTGCTACAACTCTGAGCTGTGTCACATCCAGAAGTTCGCCGATGACACAGCCATCGTTGGATGCATCAGGGAGGAGTACAGAGGTACAGGAGCCTAGTGAGGGGCTTTGCTGTCTGGTGACACGCAAACCACCTACAGCTCAACACCTTGAAGACAAAGGAGCTGTTCATCAACTTTGGGAAGTCCAGACCAAGACAGCGACCAGTTCTGATCGAGGGAGCTGAGGTGGAGGCTGTGGACTCCTACAAGTCCACAGCCTCCACAACCTCGGCCTATGGCTGGACAGCAAACTGGACTGGACGATTCACACCAACCGCCTGTGCAGGAAGGGACAGAGCAGGCTGTACTTCCTGAGGAGGCTGCTTTCTTAAAACATTTGGAGGCAACTCCTGCGAATGTTTTACCAGTCTGTGGTAGCAAGTGTTCTCTTCTACTCTGTGTGGGGACAGTATATCCAAGAAGGATGCATCCAGGCCGAAGAAACTGATCAGACGGGCCGACTCTGTGGTCAGTATGAAGCTGGATTCTCTGGTGACAGCGGCAGAGAAGAGGACGTTTGACAAACTGCTGGACATTTTGGACGATGCCAGTCACCCTCTGCATGTCGTCATCATCAACCAGAGGAGTCTGATCAGCCCAAGACTGCTCTTTCCCAAGAGCAGGACCAACAGACTGAGAAACTCTTTTGTCCCTCAGATCATCAGACTGTACAACTCCTCACTGGGGGGGAGGAGGAGTAACAGGAAGACAGAGGATGGGAAGGAGCAGTAGCCAGCCAGTAGCTACATATATATTAATATTATTCTATTAATTACCTCCGCCAAAGAGGTTATGTTATCGCCAGGGTCTGTTTGTTTGTCTGTTCGCAAGATTAGGCAAGAACTACAGGATTGATTTGAATGAATGAAAATTTTACCAGAGGTGTGGTTTGGTCCAAGGAAGAATTAAATTTTCTGAAAATCCCATAAGTTAACATTGGGCTGTATTTGAAAAAAATCATATCTCTGACATCACTTGATGGATTTGCTTCAAAATTTCCAGGATAATATATATAATATAACTCTATCATCATGGTAAATTTCATCTGGATCCATCCAAAGTGATGTCATAAAAAACACTGAACTTTATAATGGCAAATCCCATTCATTTCTCCTCGGCTGCTGTGAGGGTTTTGCCCCCTTTACGTCATTATGGGAACTGTAGTTTATTTGAAAACTGATGTCAACATTTTTCAAGCTTGTGTCACTACATTTCCCAGCTTCCCTTGCATAGACAGTGGAGGAGTTCTCCACATGGACAGACATGAGCGGGGACTCGGCCGTCCAGTCAGAGCGCATGGTGATCCAGAATTGTATCTTTCACAGGGATTGTGGAAAAGCCACTGCCATAACTGAGCTGCTTGGCAGAGGTCTGTGCTCTCTGAGTGCTTTTCTAATATTTAGAGATAATATTTATATTTTTGTTTAGATCTGTCTTTTCTTTTGTTTGGATCTGTCATTTCATCTCAAAAACATTCTAATCAATAAATAAGATAAGAATATTTATCTGACTATTTGTATTTTTTTAACTAAAAAGTAGGCTGGAGAAGTAATATGGAGAATCAATGATACTTCTCATATATGAGATACTTCTCATATATGAGATACTTCTCATATATATATATATATATATATATATATATATATATATATATATATTTATATATGTATATATATATATATATATATATATATATATATATATATATATATATATATATATATATATACACATATATATACATATATGTGTATATATGTACATATCTATATATATATATACACATATATGTGTATATATGTACATATCTATATATATATATCTATATCTATATATATATATATATATATATATATATATATATATATATATATATACGTAGTAACTATAGTATAGTAACTGTTCTTAAGTGTGAGATATAGGTCATGTGTCTTTCATGTGAATTTTTTAACTCCTGTTTCTTCACCTCTTGCTTCTGAGAACAAATATTTGTTTTCAGAGTGCTTCCTCCTGTGGTTAAAGCATGCATTCTGTATCTCTGTAAACAGACCACCTGCACATTCTCCAGGAAACCACAAAAAATTGCTTTAATTTCTCATCATATAAGTCTGGCTGCATGTGCGTCACTGTGGTGACAGAGACCGTGTGAAAAATAAGCTGTGAACTCACCTGCAGATGAAGAGCCCCCCTTCAGGGATGATGGATGTTTTAACATTTCCTTAAAACATCATTGATTACAAAAAGGTTCATCTTGGAATCAGCAATCCCAGACATTGAGTATTAATATTATGGATGTAAGACATCAGATTTTAGAAAATATCTGATATGCCAGTATTTTTATAGTCATTTAAACTGATACTGATACTGATAGTCCCATGTGGGGTTGTCATACCAGAATCATTCATTTCAATACAATACCAGCAAGAAATTCAATATTCAGCACCTATAATGATATAACATCAAAATTATATATATATTTCTTGACGGAAAGTTTTTTTTTGTTTCACAAACAACCCGCAGTGCAAAAATGAGGATTCAGGAAAAGTAACTGAACATAATACACACATGTAGTAAATTCTCAAAGGTAGACTTGTTGTATTCACTAACACATACTTTGTTAATAATGGTTGTCAAAAAAGTTTTTTTTTTTTTTTAATGCTGCTCAGATTGTGAAATCAAGACAGCTGTCTCAACCACTTGCTGGTTCAGATAAAGTAAAACATAATAAGAACTGATAATCAAAATTTTATTAAAAAATGACTTTCCTTTGTAGTTTAAGTATTTGTTTTCTTTTATGTGAATAAAGTTTTTGATTGAAGATCTGATCGTAAATCTGTTTTTTAAGCTTCAATACTTTTGGAACTATTGAATGAAATTTTCATAGTATCTTATTGTTTTTAAAATATGTTATTGAAAAAGTATTGAAGTATCTTTTTTTTTTACAACCTTACTCCTACATATTAAGTGAATAGAACATCAATTCTCAAATCCTGTTCTGATGGTCTGTTTTAGAAACAGACATGTAACAGAACAAACAACATGTACTAGTAAATGACAAGATGATTTCTACATTTATTTGGGAATGATTTAATGCATTCAGAACTGAATATGAAATCTGTCGTAGTCTACATCGTAATTATTGGATTTGACACAACTCTATAATATATGTATATATGTGTACATATATACATATATGTGTGTGTGTGTGTGTGTATATATATACACACACACATATATATATATATATACATAGCTTTTCTTTTTTCATGTTGTAGTACAGTTGTGGAGGTGAATCAGACTAAATATTTAATGACAAATGTTTACATTTGCCCTGCCTTAGACTGAGAGATGCACAAGTATTAAGCACCATGTTAGTATCTGTTGATAAAAGCCTTAAATGTTTATTCTAGGTACTTGCAGATATAACAAGTTCTGCAAATATTTACTGCTGATATTTCTGCCTTACATATATGTCATTTACACTTATTGGCCACTTTATTAGGTACACCTTGCTGGTACTGGGTTGGACCCCCCTTTTACTTCAATGCGTTGTGGCATAGATTCAACAAGGTGCTGGAAACATTCCTCTGAGATTTTGGTCCACATTGACATTACATTATAGCATTAAAAACTTGCCACAGATTTGTGAGCTTCACATCCATTATGTGGATCTCTTGCTTCACCACATCTCAAAGTGTGCTCTACTGGCTTGAAATCCGGTGATTATAGTGGCCACTGGAGCACAGTGAACTCACTGTCATGTCAAAGACACCAGTTTGAGATGATGTGAGCTTTGTGACAAGGCACATTAACCTGGTGAAAGGAGCCATTAAAAGATAGGCACACTGTGGTCATACAGGGATGGAAACGGCTTACAACAACACTCAGTTAGGATGTGGCATTTAAACAATGCTAAATTAGAAATAAGAGACCTCAAGTGTGCCAAGAAAATATGACACTTCCATTTTAAAATTTTGGTGAGCCTGTTGAACTGTAGCCTCAATTTCCTTTTCTAAGCCGACAGGATTGGCACCTGAGGTGGTCTTCAGCTGCTGTAGACCGTCTGCTTCAACAGCATGTTGGTCCACTGAATGCCTTGGATTTTCTGAGTGGTGATTTAAGTCACGTTGCCTTTTTAACATCTCAAACCTCTCATGTCATTCTCCTCTGACCTCTGGGCGTTTTCACCCAGCGAAAGACGAGAGATGACACCAACAACCATGTCATCTTCAAAGTCACCTGTCCCCACCCTCTAAATCACACCATCAGTCATACTTTTGCAGGTTGTTCACAACTTCCTGCTGCAGCTTCTCCTCCACACTCTGAGCTGAACCAACAGTGATGATGAATCCTGCACCCATGAAGCCTGAGTTTGTTCCACTGCAGGGGAAAGGGGATCCAGAACAGCATGGAGAGGCTCAAATGGTCCAGTCCACCACTGTGAACATCATCTCTGAGCCTCCTCAAGACCACATCATCTGGTCTTTCTTAAACTTCTCCTATGGGAACCCCTGCTGCCTGGGACTGGTGGCTTTCATCTACTCCATCAAGGTCAGTTGACATGCAAGAGCTCAGCCTCAGAGTTGGACAGAATGAGTCCTGCTGTGTTCAAGTTTTGTATTTGGGTTTTTGAAGCTGGTTTGTCACTGTAGTTTTATTTTGATTTTTTAAAAATGCTCGATTTTACTTTAGTTTTCACTTTAGTTTTGGAATACTTGTCACAAACCTTTCCAGCCCTCGTACACTAAAGAAAACAAAATATAGTATATGAGATATCACTTCTAAAAAATGAGACCAGTGCTGTATGCACTTCTGCATTAAGGTCTTCCACTAGTCACAGCAGTGCAGGAGGTCTTCTCTGGACTATTATCTAAAAAATTAAACAAAATTTTAATCTCACATAACTTTCTTGACCATTTACATACATGTGATTAACATGACGTCACTCACTTCTGTGGATGGCAGAGGTACCGTCATTGTCAATAGACTATAATGCATTTTATCAGAAAATTACCGCAGAGGTACATTTTTCATCCACTAAAGTAACAAAAATTAACATAAATATGGAACAAAAATGTCACTGATGTGGTGATCTTTCCAGGGATAATGACTGGTGTTTGTTTTGGATACATGAGGATACTTTTATAAAATTGCACATGCTATTAGTGGGCATGTTGCGGGTGATCTATTATGACTGTGTGCGCAGTTGATGACAGGTGCAAAAGTGGTGCAGACCGCCCTCTTTCAGTGAGGATTTTTCAGGTGCTACCGGCTGTCACCTTGGAAAGTTTGGTAGAGCGGAGTGGCCGTAAATGAAAAATGAAGTTTGAAGTCATGGAGTTTGAGGCAAATAAACACACTGGTTAACTCCAGCAGATACATCTCTGCGTTGCCAGAAGAAATGTGATTTGGGAGGCCATCTGTGAAAAGCACACAACTTAAAACTGGCGTTGCTGGATAGACAACATGTCTCTACAATTTTTATTTCTGACCAGAGGTTGCGGTAACCTTTTTTTGCTGTCTGTCATTTTGGCGGACAGGGTTGTCACTTTTCCCTCATGCCATATTTTGATCCGTCATTTTTAATTTTCCTTTTCTGATTCCAATTAAACATACACACCTCTTTGTCCAGTCCATCATTATGACAGACAGCCTCCAGATCTTCTGTCATTCATCAAAAAATTCAGTCAATGACAGAAAATATTCAGTTAATGCTGTTTATGACAGTCCAAACATGTTGATACGCGCACAAAAGAATCTCTCTCTCTGTCCTGTGACAATTTGCACCTGTATTTCAAACGTGCTAAATTTAGATGCAAAAACACCGAGTGAAATTGGTTTCAGGTTTGATAAATCACATTGCAAGTGCTAAATGATTATATTTGTATCTCCTCCTCCCAGTATTTTGGTGCTTTCTGATAATCTGCATGTATTCTCCATATTTGTGAAGGCAAACACACTAAATGGATTGCTCATTTGACAGACACAATTCTTGCTGCACACTGTGAGTAGATCAGCTTTGCATGCACTATCAAGTTTGCACATGAATGAGAATTGCCCACTACACAACAGTAGATGGTTATGGTTGAATATGCAGGTTTAATTTCAACAACAGGACATTTTATACTTATTTAGCATAAACATCCATCAAATTCATGTTTTTGCCGTCTAGCAAAAAAAGAGTGAAAGAGTGATGCCAAGTGTAAATGGTCAACACAAATCACACTCGGATCAATGATGAATGAGCCTTTTCACTTCTGAATATGGTAGAGTCCAGCCTTGGTACAGTGGCTGTAAAGGGCATGGCCTACAACTCCTCGATGCAGATCAGACAGAGGAAAACAGTTTCAATCACAATTGTTTTGGACATTAAAAGTTGTGGGTAGTTAATGGCACCTTTTCTGAATTTGATAATATGGAGGGTGGATTAGAAGCTGGGGCCTAGTGAAGCCCCCAGGCAGCCAGTTGATGATCACTGGTCTAGAGTTTACTTTAAGTGCTTTTGGTTATTGAAAAAAAAGTCAGATTTATAAACATTATGGGCTCTAATTTCCTGGCGCCACTCAGGGTAGCGCAGCCTGGCACACCCCGTGCAGTAGTAATTTTGTCCGGCGCACCGCCGTGCACAGTCAATTTGGCAATTTGGTAGACTGGCTGCGCCGAGATGGGTGTGACGGTGCACCAGAGGGAGGTGTCCACAGATTCAGCTTGGTGCAGTGACAATTTTGTGCCAAAAAAACGTGCGGAAGGTGCGCTGAAAGCTCGCCAGCCCCAACCTGGTCTATTCTCGGCGCAGGCAAGGCACACTCGGGGCAGTGGTAAATTGGCAGACAGGCGCACACGTCACCAAAACCTCACAGGCAGGTATCCAGAGTGTCAGGCACATTTCAATGCAATTAACAATCACAGCAACCACTATTTAATGTAACCGTCTGAACCAGCACATACATTTGTATCCATATTAATTGTCCCATCTGAGGTCAGATCAGAGACGTTTGTCATAATGGAAACTCAACCTGACAGCAGCTGCAAGAGTGACGCAAAGTAACAAGTTCACATTTCTCAGCCAACCACATCATCCAATACGGAGTATCCAGCTTCTCTCATCTCATGAAATTCAAAAGAAAAGATAAAAGAGAGAGACGCTCGCTGAATAAATAACTCGGTGTCTTAAGGATTTACCTGTGATTGCCCATATTTCTCTGTTTTAATCTTTATTCTTAATGTGATCTAAAAAGA
Organism: Cetoscarus ocellatus; assembly: GCA_037902135.1. Classification (NCBI taxonomy): domain Eukaryota; kingdom Metazoa; phylum Chordata; class Actinopteri; order Labriformes; family Labridae; genus Cetoscarus; species Cetoscarus ocellatus. The sequence goes on from JBAMNC010000366.1 coordinate 2,426,684, forward strand.
TGGAGTACATTATTGCAAGGAGGATGAGGAGGAGATATCAGGGGGAATATTTCACCAAAGGTTCTGCTATGCTGCGGTGACGCGCATCGTGTCCTCCGATGCGCGGCCTGTTGGCCCCTGCGCTCTCCCAGCTGCTGTAAAAGTGACAGCGGCTCTGACCTTCTTCGCCACCGAGGTGAAATTGTCACTGCGCCCCACCCGCGGCGCATTTAAAGGCGAGGAGAGGCGTTCATTTGATTGGTGAAGATTACACTCAGCTGTGTTAAACCCACTCACGCCTTCTCTCCTCCCTATCTGCTACTTGCGCCGGTGGGAGGGACGGAGGCATGGGTGTGCCTCCCTGCGACAGACTGCGCCGTGCACGAAACTTGCAAAATGCCCTGGACACACCCCATTGGCCAGGCGCAGGGCAGGTGCGCCGCGCCTGGTCTACGAAATTAGAGCCCTATGTGTGCATAATGAGGAGATAATTGTAGGAGATGATTGGTCTTGGTATGATTATAGATTTGAAAGTCGAGTGTCGGCCATATCTACAGTGCATTGAATATCAGCGTAGCTTAAGCAGCTGTTCTCTCTCCCAGCTTTTTTTTCCCTTTTTATACTTGTTTTCATTTCTTTGTTTTTATGTTTTATTCTGCTGTGTTTTGTTTGTATTTATTATTGTGTTCTGATGTACCGTGTGGAGCACTTTGCATTGCCTGGCTGCTGAAAGGTGCCATGTATGTGCCTTGCCTGTCATCGGATGATAATCCATGATCAATAGCAAAGAAAATGTGTTCATGTAATTTACACTAAAAATGTCCACAGAAATAACACAGAGATATTCACTTAAAAAGTGCGTTTAACTATACCACCAACATTAAAACTGAAGCATCTGTTGGATACTGAGACGTGCTTTTGTCTTTTCAGTCCAGAGATCGGAAGGTGGCCGGTGACCTGGAGGCTGCACAGCGTTACGGCTCCACCGCACATCACTTCAACACCGTATCCAGTGTTTTGCTTGCTGCAGGGTATCTGACTTTAGTCATTTACATCATAGCTGTGGTTTATCCTGGGAGATATTAGAGCACAAGCTATTTCAACAACTACTAAGAAAATTAATGGCTGGAGTATGCTGTTGCTGTGGTCTGATGCTAACACTGCTTCACTTGATGCTCATTACAGTTTTTTAACCCCTTTTGCTCACATCCTGGAGACTGATATAAACATCCACATGTTTTAAAAGTCTGTGGAGAATTCATGCTCTTTTTTAAGTTGTTGTCTGCAATAAATAAATAAATTTCACTCTTGCTTTTTGACTTGAATTCCTATTTGTGAGGCCTGTTGTTCAGCAGTTGTTGGAGACAATCAATTCTATTTGCCAAGAAATGCAGGGTGGGTGTACCTACCCTGCTCTTGCCCATGACCATTTGGATTGGCACCTTGCAGCCTAGCATATACCCTGGGTATACCCTGGGCTAGTCATCAGCTAATCGCAGAGCCAACATGTAGAGAAAGACACACGTTCTCAGGCAGTCATAGTAAGGGCAATTTCGAGTAACCAGTAGCTTTGCAGTGCAGCTGGATCTGCCTTTTTCATTGTTTGTAATCAGGCAGATCCATCTTGCCAACCTCCAACCACGACAATTGTGGTCAACCCAAAGCAGTACAGTCCAGTCGGAGTCCTTTAGAGCAGTGGTTCTCCACCTTTTTGGGGTGAGGGACCACCTGCACGTTTTTGATCCACCCTGAAGGACCCCCAACCCCCCCAGTTGAAACTGCATTTTAAATTGCATTTCAGCATTTATTCACTCTTTGAGGTAAAAACAAGAGCTTTCATCAGATATAACTTACATATTTTTACATACAAACAAAACTTCAATGATCAATAACGTGAACATAAATGTCTCAGGCGCAGTCAGCTTCCCCCCCTTCAGCCACTCAGTGCGGCCTCCACACCAGAGGGAAGTCAAGGAGCGAGATAGAGTCAGGATAATTTTTTTAAGTTATCAAACTGATCAGTGCACATCTGATTAACCAAAGTGGTTCTATGGTGGTGAAAGAGTTTTAAGGCAGACAGGAGAGGGGAAACAGAAACCAAAAACCTGCTGCGCAACGTTGGAGAAGTTCCCATAACACAGAACCTGCTGTCACATCTGATGTCACATTAAGTGAGCCATTATTAAGGTAATTATGGGTATATTTTATTTTTGATTATCCTGAAGGCAGCCTCTTTACCGATGAGAGATCGCTGCGGAAGAGAAATTAAGGCACAAAGCCGTTACGCATGAAGTGAGCCATAGCATGTGGAACAGGTGAAAAAAGAGACAAAAACTTTGTTTTAGCATCTGTTCTGATGTTTCTTGGTTTATCTGAGAGCAGATCAGACAGGGACAGACTGTTCAATGACTGGCGCTCTCATAGAAACACACGGGAGTGTGCAAATGCGCATGGATAAGATGGACAGCAGTGGATCATCAGTGATCTGTTAATTATAAAAAGCTCAGGAACACGAACCTTCACTGTGTATTATTTGTCTGTTTTTTATTTAGAGCTGTTAAAAGCCGCCTTTAGCGTTTATTTTCATCAATATTGCAACAGCCTATATCAAAAAAACATATGACTTTGCTGGTCCTGAAAACTGTTTGATGTCTGATAAATCCCATAAAAGATGTTGGTGTAGTGTTAATAAACTAATTTCATCAGATATCTTATTACAAACAGCGTAACGACGTGTGATTCATGTTTTTGTCACCTATCCTGCGCGTAATAGAGACACCAGTCAATCGCCCCAGCGCTCTCTTCCGGGATAGGATCCCAGACTTCCCTGAAAGGGTCTGGCCTCAGCCCCCAATGTTCTCAGCCCCAAGAAACGCTCCTGCTCAAAAGAAAGGATATTTTTATTTCATTTGAGGCATATGATGGCGAGTGTTTGTTCTCTGACTTAGCTCACATTTTGTACTTGACACCGCAGCAGTAGGGCCCGCCTACAACAATGTCTAATTGGTGAACGTGACACAACAAATGTCCAGTCACCTGTTGGATATTGCTTTTGAAAGGTGCTGCTCATTCTCAAACACTGTTTATGGCCTGTTTCCCAGATGGATTGTGTTTGAGATGATAATATATTTATTCTTTCATATGTATGTACGGTACACTTTATTGCTTTCAAATTTGTAAACACACCAGTGTATTTCTGTTCTAATTAAGGAATACTGTAGCTAATACTAGAGAGTTATTGATAATAATTAATTAAAAAACAGAAATAAACAGGTGTGATTAACCAACACTACTTAGTTTTTCCACCCTAATATAATATTTCTAGAGTCATTGTGATGGTACATCGCCTTACAACAGGTTGAAGACACCTCTGTCATGGTCTGAGGGGGTTTGTATCACCTTCACTGGCACTAAGTAACTTCGATGTGGATGGTAGGAACACTTCCACACTAAAACACTACAAATTTTTACTGCTTTGACTGCTTTACGGCATATGTCACTTCACCCTCAAGGCGAAAGCTAAACGTTGGGAAAAGGAGAATATAAAGCAGTTTATGAATTTTTAAAACAGATTTAATGAACAGAATTTAGTTTAAAGGAAAAATGCACTTATATTAGAATGGAAATAGAGACCTCTAGCTCACACTCCTGCATAGAAGGTGGTGATACTGCTCCTCTGACGCTGGATGCCACCTGCCATTACACAAGAAGAAGAAGAAGAAAGCCAAACGTAGAGTTGTTATCGTGATGGAAGCAGCGAAAAACCCAAAGAAATTAAAAGTTTCATTGGAGGAGACAAAAAAAAGAAAGCGGGTGAGTAACAAGCTAAATGCCCGGACAGGGATAAACACTGGCCCAGCGTTCACTCGCTGGTGTGAGCTGAAAGACGAGGAGGGATGTCCGACCGATGCTGATTTAGCCCTGGTACTGCTTGGACTTGTATTGATTTGATTGATGTATGTATGATTGAATGATTTATTCGAAAAGACACATGACTAGACTGTACCTTATCAGTCCACATGGTTTATTTGTCTCTTAGGAAGTCCTGTCAGCTCGCTTCTCTTCCCTCTGTATGTCAACAAATGCTTGTTGGTGTACGACAGTGCAGTTACACTCAACGACCATAGAGGTCCCTAGAGAGCTGAAAGCCCGAATCTTACTTAGTGCTGCTTTAAATAAGAATTTACGTCCTCCCTCTCCCTTCCACACATTAGAAAAGAGTTGCTTGACTGTTGCTGATGTAAGTTCTGTCTTTTGTTTTCTTTAGTTTATTTTTTCATTTTCTTTATTTAAGGCTTTTTTTTTTTTTTTTAATCAACATGTTCATTTTAAGACTGCAATCAATCAATCAATTTCAAATTGCCAACTGTTTTAACAGAAGTTCCAACCTGCTGGAAATGTAGACCCTGGATATCAGAAATGATGACTTGTTTGCCTTCAGAGAAGAGCACTTACACCATGAGAAACAAATATGATGCTTTTTTAAAAATCTGGCAGCTTTTTATCGAGTATATAGAAACATTACTCTTACCAGCAGTGGACTCGGTCTGTCTATTGAACTTTGAACTTTGAACTGGTCTGACTATAAACCAATACTAACGTTCAGGTACAATAATTGAGACAACGTGTCACAAAACAATATTTGCATTTGTTTCCTTCAAATTAATTTGTAGTTATTTATTTGCTTTCTCTTTATTTATTGTATCCATTATTTAACTTATCTGTCTATTTAGTTACTGTTGTTATTCCTTTAACTTATTACTGACTGAGTTTAGTGTCTGTTTCTTGCATAACTGAAAACTGCAAAATAAAGTATTCAGAAAAAAAAACAAATGTAGCCCCTGCAGAGGAATAAAGCAGCATCTGAAAAACAACCCTCCTTCTCAAACCACTCCATCGGCTCCCTGTGCAGTACAGAGTCACATCCAGAACCCTCCTGCTGGTCCATTAAGCTCTAGTTCAGCTCATGTGTACATTTCTGACATGCTTATCATTTATAACCCATCCTGACTCCTCAAGTCATCAGCTCAAGGTCTACTTACTGCACCGAGAATCTAATCAAAGTTGGTGAGGGGCCTTTGGGTGCTGTGGCCCTTCTCTCTGAAACAAACCACCTGCTGACCTGAGCTCCATCAAGACCAGACCAACTATTAAAATATCTAAAAACCTGCTTTTCTCTAAAGCGTTTGAATAATTCGTCCATGTTTTCATCTGATCATCTGTGGCATTTGTTGGTGTGTACAGCCAAGTCTTTTGACGATGTGCTATCTCACGTTTTGTGTGCTATTTTAATTACAATATTATTCTTGTAATATGTTCTAATGTTTTTGATGTAAGACTGTATTTACTGCATGATTTGACACTGTTGGTGATAGTTTAAGTCTGCAGACTTCTTTGTTTTTTCTTTTTCTGTGTAAAGCACATTGAGCTTGTCTGTAATTAAATGTCCATTCGTCCATGATCTGGACCACTTATCCCTTTTGGGCTCACAGGGGCTGAAGCCTATCCCAGTAGGCATTGGGCGAGAGGCAGCCTACACCCTGAACCAATCACAGGACTACACAGAGAGACGCACAACCATTCACACTCAAGTCAAACTTAAGGACAATCTGGAGTCACCGGTCAACCTAATAAGCATGTTTATGGTTTGTGGGAGGAAGCTGGAGTGCCCAGAGAGAACCCATGCATGCACAGAGGAGCATGCAAACCTCACACAGAAAGGCCCTGACATGAGGATCGAACCAGCAACGTTCCAGCACATGCATTACCTGCTGTGCCACCATGCCGCCCTGGTAATTAAATGTTTTTGTGTTATCTAAACAAAGCAGTTACTCCTGTGTGATTGTTCTTATTTAATAATGAGCCAAAACATATGAAAACAAGTCTTTTCTCAAGATTGAAGCCACTGTTTAAACTGAGCACAGTAGGGCTGGGCATTGTTAAGAACCTCATGATTTGATTCGATTTTGATTTCATTTCTTTAGCTTAAGCTTCAATTCAGTATTGATTCAGTAAGAAGTAGTAACACACAAATAATTAGGTACCTGTTGACAATTTTTTATTTTTTATGTTTATGCCAATGCGAACATATGTGGTATGTCACCTCATATTTTTGAGCCACCAAACATCTGAAAATAAAAATTTGCACAGTAATAACTTATTTGTGCATATGGAGTACAAAGTTAAAAAAAAATGACAGTTAGCTCTATATTTATAAATGTCCAGCTGGTCTTTATTGTCAACAAATGTGTCAGGAATTGTCCTTTGAATACATTTTTCACCCTTTTTCCATGAGAAATAAAAGTAAACAATTCTGGCAAGTATTTGTCATTATTATGTTACAAATGCTTAAAACAGTGTTACAAGATTACAAGAAAAGAATAAAAACGGATTTCAATTTTTAACAGGATTCTCTTCATAAACAATTGTAAATGAACATGTAGAAATTTTCTGAGATGACCAAAAATAAACTTAACTCATTTTACATAAACTCAAACATTTTTGTTTGACTACAGCATTTAGTGTCTATGTTACAGCCTGTTACATTAGACCATGTCCAGGTGTTTTTTTTTCTTTTTTACTGATGGTAAACCAGTTCCTGTCCAGCTGAAAACAGAGATCTCAGCATTTCTTTCTCCAGTATTTCTAAAATTACTGTTTATGGAATCTATAAAAAATGAACTATGATGAAAAAGATGATGAATGACAATAAAAGACGGTAAAACATGCAGAAATACAGCAAAACATTGACAAAATATGGCAAAAGAACAGAAAGAAAACACTCCAGAATGATACTAATGCTATTGTTTACAATATTTTCCATCATTTACACAGAAAATACTGATAAACGCCGTTAAATCACTCACATGTTTGGCTCTCAGTCCTATCACTCTGCAAGCATGTCTTCTTCAGTGACCGGCCGCAGCTGCATAAACACTGAAAAAGTGCACAGCGCCCCCCACTGGCCAGGAGGTGAATCGATTCAGAAGATTTGCTGAATCGATATTGAACTGGGAGGGGAATAATTGCAACGCATTGCTGAATCGATATTTTTGCCTACCCCAAGAGCAAAGCCACTTTTCTGTATTTGAGTTATAAAAATAGAAACTAAAACATTATAAAAAATACTAATAATAAGTTACCATAGTCCGAGGCCAGCGCTACGCAGGGGCAAGAGGGGGCACTGCCCCCTCAAATAAATGCTTTGCCCCCTCAAATCAAAATTTTAGAAGTTGACAAAGCACTTATCAATATACCTACAAAAGTAATATATGATAAGTTGACAAAAGTAACTGCAGTAGCGGAAAAATCCGCCGAAAAACGGACAAGATACAGTACCTGCTTCCTCTCATTTCTCTGTCCCACCGCTGTATCTTCACAGGCTGCAGGCCCCGCCCCAACACACGCACACACGAACACGCAGTACGCACACACACAGCCCTCAGGAATCATCCAATCAGCTGTCAGTATGCAAATGAGCTCACACGCAGCCTGACTGGTGTCAGGTTTCAGCACGGAGCAGTGAGACTCTGAAGAAGCAACGAAGCTCAGCCAAAATCCTCTTAGTGACCCTCAGATAATTGATAAATAATAATTAACAACAACAATAACAAATAAAACAAAATTAACGTTAAATCTGTATTTGTTCAGTCCTTTCTCCTGTTCAGGGGGCGTTTCTCAGTCACACAGGCACTGAGATGAGTGTCCACGTCCACTGCCTGTAACAGACTGAGGACGGATGACCTGTCTGACAGACCCGACTGTACTAAAGCTGAGCTGTAAAGTAATAAATAAAAAATAAAATAAAAAAAAAACAAGCAAAAAAACAGAAAAAAGTAAAGAAAAAAGTCATAAAATGTTCTGCCCTATATGTGTTTTTTTTTTTTAATTAGTTGAGAAGTGTTTTGTATTATTTACCTTCAGTTTTGTAAATACTGACTTTAGTGTGTGAAGTCTTATTCTAGGTTCACATTTATTACACATTTATTACCTTAGGTTATGTTTTTGCTGGAGTTGGTTAATTTGTCTGTTTGTCTGTTTGTGTTCAAGATAACTTGAAAAGTTATGGACGGATTTGGATGAAATTTTTAGGGAATGTTTGGAATGGGATAAGGAACAAATCATTAGATTTTGGGACTGATCCGGATCACCATCTGGATCCAGGAATTTTTTAAAGGATTCTTTAACATTGTGAGATGGGACCATTTTCGACATTCATGCATATAGCTCCACAAAAAAATCTACCTTGGCGGAGGTTTGCGCTCTCATAGTGCTTTCTAGCTGGAGAATAAGACAATCCAGTTCAGGTAAATGTTATGTTGTTGGTTGTAAAAATCTTGATATTTTATTTTGTTTTACTTTTTTATTTTTCAGTCCCCCAGCTACCTTATTGTGGTCAGGGGGGTTTGCGTGCTGCAGCTAAAGCTATACCAGCAGGAGCTTAGTCTTCAGGCAGGAAACCCAAGTTGGACAGGTCTGAAGGTAGAGGCCTGACAGTGCAATCCACTTCCAGGTTGGGGTTGGACCCATAGCTAACAACCCAATTCCAGGAAGAAAACACTGTTACTAAAAGCACAGAAATAAAGTGCTCAAGCATGATGTGCACACACTATGCATGATGCCCCCTTCACATTCTGACTGCCCCCTCATATGTGCCTGCCTAGAACCGGCCCTGCCATAGTAACTATCCTTAGCACCTTATTGACATGAGGTCCCTCTTGAAAATGAGATGCTACATCTCAAGAGGCTTACCTTTAATATATTTATACTCAATGGAGACAAATGTGGTAGGGACAAATTTATGGTCTTACTTTAGTCCACTTGTCTCCGCTTACCTCTCTCCCTTTGCCCACACACCCAACACAGCATCGTGTGGATTTGCTTTTCATCATGAGACTTGGGTCCACATTCAAGATTTCCTGCTGCTTAACAGAAGGTTTTTCTTCCATCATGATGAGGGATTCATGATTGGCTATTTGGATTCATGTTGGGTGTTGGATGTATCTATT